>JAUZST010006112.1:0-15085 GCA_034779995.1 Parotocinclus haroldoi
TGTGTGTGTGTGTGTGTGTGTGTGTGTGTGTGTGTGTGTGTGTGTGTGTGTGTGTGTGTGTGTGTGTGTGTAGTATATATAGTTAATATATTATTACATTTGATTTACTAAATGATTTTATTGAATAGATTCTTCATCATTAAAGACAGTTTTCTGCTCTACTATGCTGAGAGTGAGAAAAGAAACTTTGAGTCTAACAGATACTTCAACATCCACCCAAAGGTACGTCCTTTAATTCATTCTAAAATTAATGCTGAATATAAGATGCAAAACTCTTCACATTATACAGGGTGAGTAAAAAGACACAGGACACTTTTTATTTTAGAACCGAAATGCAAAATTACATATCTCAATACCCTAGCAAGTAATGGGTAAAGGAGGCCTATCTTTTATGCTATGTCCACCATCTTGGATCAAAGGCAAGTTTTGATCAATTGAGAAGGTGATCATGCGGCATATGCAGCCTTTGTGGAAAAAAGTCCACAACACAGCACATAACATGTCCTGCGTCTTTGTACTCACCCTGTAGAATTGTGGATATTGTTATTATTATTTTTCAATCCTAAACTGATATTTATATATATATATATATATCAATAACTATTGATCAGTGGTTCAATTGCATCGCTTGCTATAATGTAGGGACACTCCTGGTCCTGAAATTTTGATAATAATGAAAAAAGTGCTTGGGTGACACAGAGCCATTTCACAAGCTCACCATCATGCACTTCCTAGCCTGCCTCAGACAGCCAATCATGTGCATGTAATTGGTTGGAAACCACCATCCAGACTTGAACCCTGCAGTGATGGCCCAGTGCTGCCCTATTTCTATTTAAGCTTTTTTATATATAAAATTGTTGATATTATCTCAAATGTTCCTTTTTTTCTTAGGGAGTTATCCCTCTGGGTGGCTGTCTGGTTGAACCGAAGGAGGAGCAGGGTATGCCGTTTGCAATGGTCATCAACCACGAGGATTTCAGTGTATAAGCACATTTTTTTTCCTCAGTTTTTGCATTATTTCTACACCTTCTGTCATGTAAAAGCTGAGACCCTGCAGCATGTTTCTATTGTTTTCGCTTTAATAATTTTTATACAGGGAGACTTGGTGTTGGCAGCAGAGACCGAGTCGGATCAGATCCAGTGGCTGGAGATGCTGCAAGAGTCTGGAAAAGTGTGAGCTATGATTTTTATTGGTTTAAATTGCATTTAGACTACTCGGTGCTTAAAATATATGATAGTACTATTTAGAAGTAAGCTCCCCAGACTAAAATTATTTACCTTGCATTTTTTTGGGTGGTAATAGCTTCAGGCTCCTGCAAATGGTCTTTCACAAGGTTTTTCGGGCCATAAATACCTGCCGGGTGTGCGACAGGATAGGCAGATTGAGAAGAGGTGCTATTGTGCAGTGAATTTAGCGCAAAGTGTGGAAAATGGGTCCCAAAGCAGATGTTAATAATTGGCAAAAATGGGTGATTGGATTTGGGTGTGCCATGTGTCATAGTGTCAAGGAAATAAGTGAATTTGCAGGTGTATCAAAGTGTATCAGTGGAAAAATACAGTATACAGGTGATCCTAGTCAACATATAGGTAGGGTGGTATCCCATGGTGACTCCCAATCCCAGGGTGGAGCGGCCTGGGTCCTTTCCGTATGGATCTTTATGTCCTCCCTCGTGTCTGCATGGGTTTACCCCAGGTGCTCCGGTTTCCTCCCACAGTAAAAAGACATGTGTGTTAGGTTAATTGTTGTCTCTGAAGTGGCCCCTAGTGTGTGACTGTGTGTGTGCCCTACAATGGGTTGGCACCCCGTCTAGGGTTGTTTATGCCCCTTTTATGCAATGCCTAGAGTTTTTGGGTGGGCACCAGCTGGCCCGTACCCACATGTGGATTTAGGAGAAGATGATGGATGGATGTCTGCCTGTCTGCCCGCCTGCCTGTCTGTCTGTCTATCTGTCTGTATGGTAATTATTTATTCAGAATTAAGAAATAAATACATGGTTGTTGGTAGCACATTCTTATGGATCATACATTTTTCATACCACATCATCTCCAAAAAGCAGTCTATATGCTGTGTAACCTGATAATGTGTTATCAGAACCTGGAAGAATGCCCAGCTGGGTGAGGCCATGATTGAGAATCTGGAGGCTCAGGGACTGCAGCTGGCCAAAGAGAAACAAGAGTACCTGGGTGAGACTCACTGATGCATCACAAGCACAAATTTCATTATAGCATAGCATTAGACGTGCTAACCATAACCCTCACTCTTCACAAATTGGCTTTTGGAACATATTATTTTCCCCTCCCGCTGTGATGGCATGCCCTTATTTGAACCACTGTATCATCAGCAAACACAGTCTGGTGCATCAGGATTTATATAGGTGCTTAAAACTCTGTCGGAGAAAAGTGCTTTTTAAAAGTTCTACTTTAAAGTGGTGAAATGTGCTTCAGTTTGAATGAATGATTGAATGTTACTTTTTTCAACAAAGATGCAATAAATAACTTTTATAGAAATCAACTAAGTTTTATATCTTAATACCGAGCTGCTTAGTTGCTTTGCCTAGTGAATTTAATATCCACTGAGCATTTTTTTACATCTCCAGAGATTAGAGTTCAGTCCCAACCTTGGTCACTCCAGGTGTGCACGTGTGAAGTCATTCTAAACCCCGCAGCTGAGCCATAAAGCAAAGCTCTCAGCTCTCCGGTTGATCCATGTTCCCACCCTACCTATGGTCATGAGCTGTGGGTAATGACCAAAGGAACAAGATACACAAATACAAGCAACTCATATGAGTTTTCTCAGGGCGGTTGCTGGGCATATGCTTCTCGATCGGGTAAGGAACTTGGAATTTGGAGAAGAGCTTGGAGTAGAATAACTTCTCTGTCATATCAAGTGGATCCAGTTGAGGCGGTTCTGGCATTTACTGTAATAAGGGTGTCTCCTGGATGCCTCCTATTGGTCCTGTACCAGGAATGGGCAACTGGACGCAGACCTTCCGAGGACCTGCTGGAGGAATTATATCTCCCAGCTGGCCTGGAGGTGGCTATGTCTTGTCTGGTTTATTGCTTTCTTCTAAATCAGTTTCAGTTAATCTTCTAGATATTTCTGCTACACTTTTTTTGCAGTTAACCCTAAAATCCTTCTTTTCTGTTTTTTTCTACCATTTTTATTTTCTATTAGTGGTGGTAGTTTGAACAATAAAAACGATTATAATGATGATAATCGTGTTTCCTTTTGTTCAGATAAACTGATGGAGGAGACGGAAGAACTGAGCTTGCAGAGAGAACAGACGGCGGTTAGTTAGTAGCTCTTAATTTTAGAGTTATATATGTACAGTAAATAATGTACATAAATGCAGTATGTTCACGCAAAACGGATTGCATGCATACTATACGTGTGTGAAAAAATGCTCGTACATCTGGGGATGCATGAAAAATAAGGGGCTTGTGTGGGTTTTCCCATTTGTTTGTAAGGAATTGTATATTTTTGTATGTGCAGGAGCTGGAGCGTCTGAATCAGGTGCTGGAAGAGGAAAAGCAGAAGTTTGAGGAGGTGCTGATGGAGCTGAGAGCCGAGCAGGAGCAGATCAAACGGTGCGCCTCACATTATACACACACTGCACGCTGAATGCATTCAATTATTTATAGATGCTTATCCTGCTCATTAGTAGATTTTGCAAAAAATAAAGTTCTTTTATCAGCTTTAGCTCAAGAAATGTCTCTTTTGTAAAGTAAAACACACCACCAAAAGCATAAATATATTATTTTCAATATATTATTTATAACACTATTTATGACATTTAGAACACTAACATTATGTTGTCAAATCATAGACAACATCATTTGCTTTAATAGTAAATGTTTTTTTCTCTTTTTTTTACTGAAAGCAGTTGCAACAGATCCTAACCAGTAGTTTTAAGTCCATATATAAGTCTTTACTCTCTATTCTTTAATAACTGGCAATGAAATGTTTACCAAATTGTCAGTATTTTAGTGACAATACTTTAGTAAATTAACTCATCAGTTTGAGCCATGCCTGAACTTCAGTTGCAGTGAATGATGGTGGAGAAAAGATATCTGATTATTGGACAATTTCTATATGTTTATATGAGGCAGATCATCATAACTGCACAGGACGTTCACTGCCTAGTCCATGGCTGGCTGGTACATTTTTACTATTTAAAAAAACACACCCGTTGACACCGCTTTAAATACACACTCATCGCCATCGTTAATATGTACACTTGTTCCGCTGCTTCTTAAATACAAATATCTAATCAGCCAATCAAATATAAGCAACGCAATTAGGTATTTAGACCCGGACATCGTATCGCATCATATCGTAATGTGACTTTGGCTTGGTTGTTGGTTCTAGACAAGCTTATCTGAGTTTTTTAGAAACTGCTGATCTAGTGGCATTTTTATTCAGATACATCTGTAGGGTTTACATACAATGGTCCAAAAAAAAGATCAGAATGGTCAGATGGGTTTGAACCGATAGAAAGAAAACTCAAATAATCACGTGATTATGCAGAAGAGCATCTCTGAGTGCACATGCTGAACCTTGAAGCAAATCGGCTACAGCAGCATTTCATTCCTGAGTGTATTGCTTGCATGATGCTATATCACCGTGACGATAGCTAGCTGAGCTGCTCAACTTTATTCATCCCTAACTTAACAACAAGGGAAATGGGGGTGTCACTGTTTTAGAAACATTAATTTGCTGGTTGCTGGAACAGGTTGCTGGAAAGCCTGTGCCTAGCCGGCCACACGGGGTGCAAGGCAGGAATACAAACACCAGTTAATTGTAGGGCACACACACACTCACATTGAGGGCACTTTAGCAGCAGCAATTAACCTACTGAATCCAGAGTACTCAAAGCAAGCTCATGTGGACAGCATGTGCATGTGGATTGATCCAGGGACACTGGAGCAGTGAGGCAATAGCGTTAACAGCTGGGCCACCATGCTGCCCGTGGGTTAAGAACATGCTACTGAATATATTCCTTGAATTGAAGGACTTGGAAGTTGACTTAAGACTAGCCGATATCGATGAGGGACTTGCCTTCATGACAAATACTGAGTCCTGAATTGATGCTGATATATATATATATATATATATATATATATGTGTGTATTAGATGTTGATCATGAAACTCTACTATCATGCCACACTTTATGTGTTTAGGGATCTGGATGGAACAGCTCAGTCTTTGAAAGCAGTCGAGACTGAGAAAGAAGAGCTTCAGAGTCTGACCACACGACTTCAGCAAAGACTTGAGGTGATATGCAATGAGACTAGGGTACCTGTTGTGGAGTATAATCCACAATCATTTAAGTACAATCTTCTCATTGGTGACACTGTGTTGATACTTTTATATTGAGAGATGGGTAGTGTGTTCTGACAAGTTGTGAGCATCATGGGCTACAGTTTCTGCTACACAGTATGGTTGTATGAGATATAAATGAAATTTACCCTAATTTTTGTAAGCAGGTCAATCTAGTTGGTTTAGCCTCCAAACTCCCCATATTTAACACATCACAAAGAATCTTCATGACAGAACTGTGTTTGTGTGTGTGTTTGTGTGTGTGTTTGTGTGTGTGTTTGTGTGTGTGTTTGTGTGTGTGTGTGTGTGTGTGTGTGTGTAATACAATAGTAAAAGTGCTCTATATATAATAATGTTGCTTATTTGCTCATAACTAGACATGCAAATACTCATATTTATAATTAATCCACCCTTTTAAAAACTTTAATGTCTGATTAATAGAAAAAGTGTAAAGTGTATTCAATTCGTTTTAGAAGTGGAAGGCATTATGAATTTATAAAAAGCTCAAACGCTTGGGCTTGCATTGTTGCAGAATTCATCCAAAATTAAGAGTCTTCTCAAAGTATCTCTCATAGATGTATTATAGAAGTGCATGTGGAGGTCATAATATTACTGTATTTAAGGACCGGTATTTTAGATATACATACTTTATTTACTTAACTTTTTTATTCCTATTTACTATTTTTATTTAACTTTTTTCTCTATAAGTTTTCAAATTAGTAAAAAAAAAAATAATAATTAAATTAGGTAGTGGAGTGGAGTGTCAAAATGAACTGGTCTAAAATGATGTGAAGCAGTTTGTTTAAAATAAATCGGGATTTACTGTATTACTGAATATTCTCATGTCTAGTATTATACCAGTCATAATAAGTTATGTTAGTAATACATAATTTATTTAATAATTTATGCCATATTCCAACTTTTACTTGAGCAGTTTTTATCAGTCTAGTAGTGCTTTTATTTGAGTAAAGAATTTGTGCTCTTCTGCTAGCTCTCAAAATTACAGGAATAATTAAGGAATAAGTAAAAAATATTAAAATAACAAAAAATAGTCAAGTTCAGTAACAAAGTACTGATATCGAGTTACTTACCATCTAAGTAAACCTACTACACAAACCAAAACTATAGTATGTGGCTTAACGGGTTGCAACCTTTACTGAATGTAATTGTGGCTGTTCAGGAGCTGTCTAAGGAGAAGCAGCACACGCTGGAGCTACTCAAGCACAAAGGGATTGAGAAATTAGGGAATGTAGACCAGCTTACTGCTCCTGACCCCCAGTGCCCAAAACCAAAGGAACAGCTGCAGGGTAACCTGAGGAACATCGAGGAGCACATGATGTCTCTGCTGCTGGAGAAGAAACAGGCTGAGGAAAGGTAAGAATTACGTGAAATAGTCTTGTGATCAAGTGTGTACCCCACTACGTAGACACGTTTGACACCCTAAACCTACCACCGAAAACAGCCTTCACCCTTCTGAAAATGCTCTCTAATAGAATGTCGAACATCATTTTGAGGTCAGTCCCTGGTGTTGGACAATGAGCCCATTGTTTGTAGGCTTAGTGTAAGGACCCAATTGTGGCAGCTTTGGCAGAAGTGGGATTTGAACCCTGGACCATCATAGAGTCCCGTACTTTAACCGCTAGGCTACAGAAGTAGCGTTCATACCATGATACACTTCCGCAAACACCTGACTCTAATTTAACCTCTGTAGCAACTGCTAAGTCCACATAATTTGCCCCTCATGTTACGTAGCCTACCTTAGACACCCGGTGCGCTCGTCGTCGGTCCAGTCGCCATTACAGAGCGTCCGACGAAGGCGGTTTATATTGGGCGCATGTTTAAAAAACGTGATATTGTACACCTGGGGGCTCTACTATAAAAGTGGAGCTCCCAGCATTGTCCGTTAAAACGCACAGTTCTTCGGTCGCGCCGCGCCTCATTTAGGGAACGCACAGTTCCTCGTTCCTGTCCTTAAGTCCTTCAAAAAGGTAGTCGGTTAGATCCTGGGGCGTTTAGAGCCGACAGATGTGTACGAGGGGAACCTCGGAGGTAAATTTAGCCCCGTAGGGACAGATCCTAGGTTTACGCGTTCCCGTTTGTGCTCAGCTCCTGTCAAGCCTCCCTTAAGCCGGCTCCGCGCTCCTATTGGGACGTGACCCGGTTCCTCTTCTGCGTGCCACACTGCACGCTCAAGCTCACGCTCACCCTCTGGCGCTTCGGTGCGCTCCAGCGTCACTCGATTTGGGAGACGTCCCAAATCGGCGTCTCGTCGTGCTCTGAGCACGCTTGATTTTTGTCTCGCCAGCTGGCGGTGCCATTCCAGTTCGGGACTCATCCCAGCTTTGCGATTTCCCCTTTTGAGTTTTGTGTAGTGGAGAACCTTTTGCGCTACCCTTTGGGTCCACACCACATATCATAACACCTCACAGATATGTTTTGTTTATATGCTGGATTACTGTCCTCAATAAATAAATGATCGAGTCTAGTATTTCTTTCATTAGTTTAATTGAGCTCTCTTTTAGGATTTGTAAAAATCTGATGATGCTTCAAGTCATATTTAAGCACAAATATAATTTTTAATTATATCTTTCTCAGACTACATTACACTGAGCATTTTTTTACTTCATACAAACAAAGCAAAGTTTCAGACTAAGAACATAAATTTACCGGAGCCATCAGGACCGTTTCTCAGTATTTCATTAACACTGTTGGGGGAAATGTTGGTAATCACGGCCGTTTTGTTTTCAATTAATCAACATAGTGGGAAATTAAGTCATATGGGTCAACAGTTAGTTAACTGGCTACAATATATGTGGAAAAAAAACATCACACATTCTGCCAACTTATTAATTCAAGCACAATATTCTATATTATGTTCTATATTCACAATAGTCTATATCTCTATTATAGTATATTCTACTTCATTTTATGCAATTAAATGTTGAGCTTTGCAGAGCATTTTTTGTCTTGTTCCTCCCAAGGTTTCTTCCTTCAACTTTCAGGGATATTTTCCTTGCCACTGTTGCCTTAGGCTTGCTGAATTTAAGATTGACCTTTTAAGATAATATAAGATTGTAAAGCAGCTTTGAGCCGGTCCTCAGTTGTAAAAAGCGCTATATAAATAAGTTTGAATTTTGAATTGAAGTGATGCTTGTCATATGTATATGACTGAGACGCTATAGTAGATATAATAATTTCAAAAATCTTTACTCTCAAAAATCCCCTAATCCAACACTTGTTAATTTGTTCACCTTGTCTTGTTCGTTAACATGTACACTTTTTTGCCTTAATCTATACAATGTAGCATCTATTTACATTGACTTTGACATGACCTAGCTACCACCCTCATCGGAAGAGACTTGCAATTGATGCAGTATTGCAATCCAAGCAATTGTGTATTAATGGTTTTGCTCAAATACCCAACAGTGGCACCTTGGCAAAGCATGGATTCTGTTTCACATATTTATATGGCATGGTATTGCATATTGTAAGTTGCGTAGAGATTATTTTTAGTATGCTGGAAATTGTGTGTAGATATTATGCTGTTTTATATAAAGGGCTTATATCCATGGGGGTCCCGTAACTAATCCCAGTGGATACAGTTTGTTATGCTTTATACCTGACTGTGTCAAGGTGCTGTCAGTTTTTTTTAGTATTTTGTTCCAATCTCCTTTATGATCCTCTGAGTGAGGTGAGAATAAAGCTCTCAAAACATCCAGCCCAGTGTTAATGGTGCACTCACTCTTTTCAAGCCTTTATTTGTAGATTCCAGAATGTCTCTGATTGCTTCTAAGAGTAGCGCTCAAAAACCTCATTTCAAAGCAAGCTGATGTCTGCCTTAGTAAAGTCACAGAGATGTGCATGCAAGAAAGCCAAAAATGATCTGAGCACTATGAGTTTGGTACAAAAAATAAAGTAAGCAATTGTGTATGTAATCTTCTTAAGGGTGGAGTGAGAGAAACACTGACATCACACAGCTGGATGGAAATAATCACAGATAAGGTCCTGTAGAAAAGGGAGTTTTCCGAGGAACCCATTCACTACTTCTTCTACTGGGGCACAGACAGAAATTGATGGAGCACGGCTGTACCCTCTGCTTGTCAATCAGTCATTGGGGCATAACTGTGCATAGCAAACACTATATATATTAAACACTAAACTGGGTGTTATTCTGCCGTGGGTAAGAACTGAATTACAAATTAACACTAAGTTTTTTTTAAATAATTGTGTTTTTTTATTTTTAATAAATTGTGTTTATACTATTGTATGTGATGCCTTTGCTAGTTTATTTAATGCCTTTGCATTAGTGGTCTAATATGCACTTTTTGTAGGTTATACATTTCTAAGTCAAACCAAACCGTATAGCCATGAACTGTCATTACCTTGCCTGCAGTGTGGCTGTCCTTTATTTCCTTTTTGTATTTATTTATTTATTTATTTTAAATAAATGGATGTCCATTAAACTATGCATAACACCAGAAAAAAGTGGCTCACCCCCTCAAGCTTTTGGAAAGATGCTGGCACCTCGTGTAAAATTCCCATCCGGACAGGGCTTAAGCCGCTTCATAGATGGCAAAGCATCAAATGAACAAGCCAGAAGTGTCTGGGGAAAGGAAAACTTGCCTGAGACCAATAAGGAAGAATCCTCAAGAGGAACCAATACGCTTCTGGTAGTGACCTAACAATGAGAATAATTTGGATGTAGTCATTTGGCAGACACACTTATCCAGCATGACAGTCTTCCAATGTACAATCAAAGCAATTGTCTTTGCTCAACAGCTCAGCAAGGGGACCTTAGTGGTGCTGGTGCTTGAATCCTCGACCCTGGGATAATAAACAGTAGTCAGTAAGAGTCAGTCAAAGCAGTAATTGAGTATATGACCGCAAATGTTGAGTGTAAGAACTGTAACAGTAAATAGTCACTGAGGAAACTTGTATCCAGTTGTATTGGTGATGATTAACATGTTTTTTTGTTCCTTATGTTTTATTCGTCTGCATTACCTTTGCTGAGCTGCCATGGTTGAATCTTCAACTCAAAACTACTTGGATTGTTAAGTTAGACACCGTTTGAATAAGAGCATCTGCTAAATGATTGCAATGCCTGAACAAATCTAAATGCCCCAGCGCTTGAACTACATTACCACAAACACTGCACATTTTCTACCTTTAAAAATGCATGCAAATGACTGCACGTGTGTGTGTATCCTCTGCCTGACCCACAGCTGTGTCACTGTTAATAGACGCTGAAGGCCGATAAGTGGAAATGCACATTGATTTACAAAGAGACTATCGCATTGATCAGAAGCCAACAAATTGGAACACAAAAGACTGACCCGAGGCTAGGAATGACTTTGAGTCAATGACGTGTGGAAGTCAAAAAATCCATCACATCAACCCAAGTGGTTCTCAGCCCAACCCATTGTTATAGATACGAATGTTTCAGCCCCTTCCCCCCCCCTTTCAGCAGGATAACGGACCATGTCACAAAGCTCAAATCATCTCAAACTGGTTTCTTGAACATGACAGTGGGTTTCCTGCACTCAGATGCCCTCCAGAGTCACCAGATCTCAATCCAGTAAAGAACCTTTACACCCCGGGTGTGGCGTAACAGTAGATTCACATTATGGATGTGCAACCGACAAATCTGCTGAAACTGTGTGATGCTGTCATGTCAATATGGATCAAAATCTCTGAGGAATGTTTCCAGCACCTTGTTAAATCTGTGGCACAAATAATTAAGGCAGTTCTGAAGCAAAAGAGGGTCTGACCTGGTACTAGCAAGGTGTCCCTCGAGTGTGTATCCTAGAGATAAAATGTTGTATGTGGAGGCTTCCATAGTGTATGGTTTTCACGACTGTGGTTGTGTTGCTGTCTGTCTCCCCCTGCAGGATGAGAGAGAACGAGCAGCGATCTCGGGTGCTGCAGGAGGAGAGAGAGTTTTACTCGTCCCAGGCTCGAGTACTGCAGCAATCCCTCACCCAACTGACTGCTGATAAACAGCAGGCCGAGGCCGAGCTCAAGGTGAAAAATGAGGTCTTTTATGCTCATTAGTGAGGCTAAGCAAGATTAAAGAACTTCAGCCATGATTATCATATTGGTACACACTGCTGTCTGTATTTCCATTATCTTGTTGAAATGGCCACCATGTATTCTGTTTTGATTATGTTTTGGTAGCTTTCTGGTCAACCGACTTGTTCCGCAAAGTCCAGCATCGGACCAGTGTTACAGCAACAATAAGTGGTTCAAAACCCAACGTTTTTAGCAGGAATTACATTGTCTCATGTCATGAAAAGTTGAATGAAATGAAAAACTTGAAATGTTTCCTTTAAAGCTGAATTCTGTTCAAAGCGTCTTCATTATGCAGCTCTGAGTTTTTCCTTACCTCTACTCCTGGTTTGTTCCTTTGTTCTGTCCTAGATTTGAATCCTTTTGAAACTGGTATACACACAAATATAAATTTAATTTAATGTCAGTGATGGATTGAAAACTGCTTGACGCAGAATCTTCAGCCAACAAAGAGCTGTGGTCAAATACTGACACTTATAGGGAGGATTGTGTTTGACAAAAGCCAGTGTCCTAAATACTATATATCTCACAGGGATGTGACAAAGTATTGTGTATTATGAAGATTGAACGCATTTGTTCTGGTGTTCGTTGCATTTTATGAACACCAGAGGGCGCAATCATACGTCATGCTCTCTATTTAAAACTTTCTCTAATGAATATGAATTGCAGCAGACTAAAGATTATTTCAGCAGCAAAAGAAAAAACCATGTAACTTCTCTCATTTAAAGGAATATAAATATGGAAATAGGCAATCGGGGTGGTACAGATGCAGCCAGACCACCGCTGTGGAAACTGGTGTTCTCAGAATTCCCAGAAATGCCTTTGGGCTGGATTGTGTTGGGTTAACAACAGTGACATCTGTCGGGCTCTGAAATGGGCTGGCACAGCTGCTTGCATCAGATATGGACAGCTGTGGTACAGCAACCCCCAAACCCTGACCAGGCTAAGCAGGGAAGAAAAAAATGAAACAATCATTTCTTGATTATGGATCTTGAGTATTTGGATGTGTGATCATGCATTTGTTTGACCATATTTATTCAGATCACATTCCTTGGAGTGCCTATTAAATTTACTCTCTCCCCACATGCACACAACAACCGACACAGACACACAAATCCATCATCATTAGGTTGCTTGCGAGTGAGAGTAAAATCGATAGACTTCATACTCTACTGCACTGACCTTCTCTCTACTGAAACGTCTTTCCTATATATCATCCGAATTCCACATCTTCCTCCTGCCCTATCTGTAATTACTTTATATAATATAGCTGTTGTTTGTGTTTCAGGCTGAAATGGAGTCGCGTGCGGAGCTAGAACGCAAGCTAAAGCTTGCTGAGGAGGCCCTGAAGGACCTGGAACAGGGTCTGAACTGCATCGAACGCAGCCGAGAAAGAGACGAGAAGATGAAGGGAGACGTCAATCATCTCCGCAGTGAGCACATTTTATAATAACGTGAATATTTAGAGCTCGGTTTATCAGCTCACTACCTTTCTGAGTCAGCAGGTCTGCTTTTGACGGAGATCAGATAAGGGGAGCATTTTGTTTTTTACATTTTAATCTCATTTTAGATTGAAACGCATACAGTACACAGTTAATACTGCTCTATATTGTATACAAAGTATGTCACCGATCAGGTTTAGGCTGTTTTATATATGACTGTTCTTTATTTCTGTTTGCTGCTAACCTTGTACTTTATAGTTGATACAGAAATACAGTCAAATGGGCTTTGGGGAATAAATGAAAAGGTAATTTCTGAGTAAGGAAATGGCTTTTTTAAGGAAATCATGAGTAAATTATTCTCCGTCAAACTTTTAAAGAAGTAATTACTGTTTATTTGTAATGGATAACTTTTGAGTTAGTACCCCAACACTGGTCTTTAAGCCCATCATAGTCCCACGATTTTACCAACATGCTCCTAAATTACTGCTTTACAAACATCTAGAGGGTTTTACTGTTGCCTGACAGATAGAAGGTCCTGAGTTCGATCCCACAGTGGAGCACTCCTGGATCCAAAATTGGCTCAGACCGGTCAGTCATTTGTCCAGTTTTCCCCCTAAAGAATATATTTATGAATAATAATATAGGCATTACATAGACGGTGGTAGCCTAGCGGTTAAGGAAGTGGATTCAAGGATCAGAAAGTCTAGGGTCAAATCTCACCTCCGCCAAGCTGCGCAGTTGGGTCCTTGAGCAAGACCCTTAACCTACCCTTACCTTTTTGGATTGTAAGACTGTATCAGTTGCAAGTCGCTCAGGATAAGGGTGTCTGCTAAATGCCTGTGATGTAGATGTAAATGTAAAATGAAGTGCAACACTGTCTTTATTTGTGTTTTTTTTTTCTTGTAGAGTTTTTTGAGGAGTGTATCTGTGCTGCAGAGATCGAGGCTAAGCTTCCTGCCATCATGAAAAATGCTGTGTATCTGCACAAAGCTGCTACTCGTCGGATCAAGAGCTGTCGTATCCAGAGACATGCTTCCAGGCAACGATGGCGTGAGTGTTTATTTAGTCTCGCTAGTACGCATAGCTCTTCAAACCATATATCCAACCAAATGCATTTCAGCACAATTCTTTAAATAACATAGACACTTTGTCGTGTTGTACACACCCTCTCCTGCTTTTGTCCTGATCAGTGAAACATTCTCAATCGTTTGCTGGCCAGCATAATGAGAACCCCAGTCAGGAGGACCTGAAAGACACCACTCGGAGGCTAACACCGGACAGCTGCTTTAGACAGCGCAACAAGACCACTCATGCCTTCACCCGGCAAGGCAGAGTGCAATCCGAGGACTAAGAGGAGCGCTACTCATCAACCAAAATGCCCCAGAGGTTGCAAATTACAATTACAGTGTGACAGTTTAATGTCTACTCAGATGATGTACTCAGTGAAGACCCACTGCCAGCCCATAACACAATATTGGATGTGTGACCTTCATGGTTAAGGTACTGTACAATGGACCGGAAGGCTCAGGGTTCAAATCCCATCTTTTTGAGCAAGCCCCTTATCCCACAATTGCTTGGACTGTAAGGTTGTATCAGTTCTGGATAAGGGTGTCTGTTAAATGGCATGGCTGAGTCTGGCTGCCAGTCCAACAGCTCAGTCATGCTAAAACTTTATAGAAACGATGGAAATAAGCAATAGAAATGTATCAGTGTTATAACTGATTCCACAGGCTATTAGATCAGAAGCCAGGCTTTCCCTTCAGTTTCATTACAATGTAGTAATTCAATATGCAATGTCTATATTATTATTTAATCCAAATATTGGGGGTTAAACATCTTAATAGACACTTACTGGAGACAGAAAATATATAGACAAACTCAAGAGATCAGGACTACAGATTTGGAGTTGATATGTGTCTAGTTTTGTTTTTTGTAACCTTGTGTTTGGTAGTGGATTGCCCCTGATGCCAAAAAGTGACGTTAACTAAAACAAATAAACAAACCTGTGCTAGGTATTTTTGAAGTTCAGTAAATAAAGCATTTGAAAAAGATTTCTGTTTGAAACTGAAAATCTATTACAGAGCATGTTCGCTATTTAGGCAGGCCAAGGATGTGTTCACTGTGTGTTTATCACTGTTTTAGGCAGGGGCAATTTTAAAACCACACTGCATAGAAATATAGTTCATGTGTGTGTGTGTGTGTGTGTGTGTGTGTGTGTGTGTGTGTGTGTGTGTGTGTGTGTGTGTGTGTGTGTGT
>JAUZST010006113.1:0-15085 GCA_034779995.1 Parotocinclus haroldoi
TGTGTGTGTGTGTGTGTGTGTGTGTGTGTGTGTGTGTGTGTGTGTGTGTGTGTGTGTGTGTGTGAGAGAGAGAGATACCCTACAATAGGATGACACCCTGACCAGGATGCCTTCCTGCCCCATGCCCAGTGTTTCCTAAATAAGTAACGACATGCCACCACCCTCACTAGGATAAAAAAGGTTATGATGTAGGAATGAAAAAAGTCAGGGATCTGAATGATACTTTTGTCAAGCATAGAGGGATATGTTAAGCTGTCCATTATAGAGAAAGTCCCGTTTAGGAGACAGTTAACACTTTGTAACACTTACATTACATACATCATGTGCCACATAAGCACAGCTGTAAGCACTAAAGACTGAACTTTCTGAAGTCTTTGAACGCCTGACCCTATCTCTGAAGCATCATTGGGTTAGGATCACTCTGGCGGCTTAAGTTTTTGATAAAGTTTAACCAGGAACTACAGGACCAGATGTGGCCACAGATGTTCTACCAGCCATTAAATGCCTTTTCCAGTTTTCATACTGGGGTGAGAATCCCAATAACGATGAATCTTAGACGTCAATTTAACAGAGATTGCTACAACATAAGGACGAATGGGGTACAGCCCCACCAAAATAATCACCCCCTTCAGGTGACACTTACATCTCATAAATCAGTTTCGTTAATGTATACCTGTACACGTCCATCCATTCATCCTTTATCTTCCACTTAATCCACAAGGGGTCACGGGCCAGCCGGTGTCCACCTGGCAACTCTGGGCGCAAGTGCAGGAACAACCCTTGACGGGGTGCCAATCCATAACTCACACACACACAGGGAGGACATGCAGACTCCGCTCCACCCTGGGATTGCACCCGGGACCTTCTTGCTGTGAGGCAGTGGTGGTACCCACCGAGCCACCGTGTTGCTCATCTGTACATGTACAACTGTAATTTACTGTTAATTTCATTGTAATTTGCCAACCCCACTTTGCAGCTCTATTTATTGCAGCAAATCTATTGGTGAAATGTGGTACTGCAAGATGTCACGGGTAAAAGCAGGCCAGTAGGGCAAAATGATGGGGGGACAAATTTAGTGTGCTTCAAGTTGTACGTTCACTTCCGAAAAGTCCGAAGTCAGCATTTTAACTGCGTCGATATGAGTAAGGCGTCTTTCGATGAACTAGTATGCGACTTCTCGATTTCCTAAAAGAACAGCTGTGTTGGATAAGATAGCACGGATGCACTATCATATCCAGCAGACTTCAAATGTAAAGCAGCCAACTCATGACACTCTTGATTTGAACAAATTTGTGGTTGATAGATTTGGAAATGCAGTGCTGTGTCAATTAATTATACATACAATGGTTAAATGCTCATTTGAAAGGCTACTGTATAAGACATCTAAATAATATTGCAGCGCCTGTGTTTTGTAAACGCTGGATATATTCTGTAATGTTAAACAAAGTTGTAGGGTTTAATAACCTTTGTATTATTTGTAAGCCTATAAAATACAGACTTTTGCAGAGACTATCCAACAAAACATTGACAAACAAATGTATGTATGTCTTCTTGAGACGCATTAAACTATCCAGTTACCATCCGTTACTCCTGGTAAGGGTCAGAGTTCAGTTATTTATTGTCTATCACATATCTCTAACTTCCAAATGAGCTTGGTTAATAATGTGGTTCAGGAGTGTTGAGTCTGACCTATTTATATACTTGGTCAGGAGTTGTTGAGACTTAACATGCACTCAAACGATGAATGTCCTCCTTTTGTGAAGTTTAAAGTAATTTGCCGTTGACTCTACCCTAGGATCAGCTGGACAACCAGCATTGCAAGTTGATACTTGCAATGAGTGTGCCATTTTATTATGATTTAGGATGAAACAAACAGATTTAATATAAGAATATAAGTTTATATTCAGTGTTAAATGTTGGTCATCCATATAGGACACACATTGTCGGTGAAATTTTGATGTGAGCCTTTTGTCAGCCTTCGGTTGCTGTCAGTTGTAAAACAACAGCTGGAACAACTTAGGAACCACATTTGAATGAATGAGTCGGAGAGCTTGCATGTTATTAATGCTGGAGTTAATGTGCTTTATTTATGAAGGGGTTTTGGAAAACGCTTGTAAATTAACAAATGCATTTCTGTTTGAGCTTACAATGTTCTTAGCGTTATGATGTTTTTGGGACCCTGTTCTGTGATTCGGTGTGATTAAGTACTTGAAACTGTGTTTTTAGTTAAGGCAGATCGTGTTTGTCTATTACGTCTTCGATGACAATAAGATCACAAATTGTACTGCTCACAAAAAATTAGGGGATACTTCAAAATGAAACTTCCCACAATGAAATATCCCCTTATTTTGTGAGCAGTGTACATAAATGCATAGTGAACAAAATAACATTTGTTGGGATCATATCATTTCATTGGGGTCAGTTCACATAAATCCAGACCACTGCATTGTAATCATGTTTATAGATAGGACAATGACCAGGAAATTCCAAACAATAGCTGTTTTTGATTTATTACAAATGAGTAGTGTGTCTCAAGGATGCTTCCTCTTTTACCTCAGTGATCTGCAGAACTTTACACAGCTGAACAAATAAGGCAGGATGCCTGTTGTCACCTATTTGATAATATTATAACGTATATCCAGGCGAGGTGGTTTTGACTGGTTCGGCTCTACCATTCTACAGCTGGATGGACAAAAATACACCTGCCCATCACTTCAGATGTGGAATTTAAGCATAAGCAGGAGAAACGTGTTATCAGTAGTTAATAAGAGCTGAATTGGGGAGAAAGTGCATGTCCCAACATGGAACCGTGCTTGATGAATTTATGATAAATGCGTTTATGGTTACTTTTTGGGCATAATCAATCCAACATGTATTTTTTTCCACCTTCCCCAACCCAACAATGTTGTGGCCAAAGTTGTGGCCCTGTTCTGCATTGTGGAAGGTTGTGAAAACACTCTTCTGAATGCTGAATGAGCATTCAGCCCATCTGTTGTGCTTGAAATGCTTTTGTTTCTGCCTGGGTGGCAACAAAAAGAGATTAGCACTTTCACAAAGATATTCAGACATCTGCTCTCTTCTGTCCCTCTTTTTCTCACTGTGCCTCTCTCTCTCTCTCTCTCTCTCTCTCTCTCTCTCTCTCTCTCTCTCTCTCTCTTGCTCTCTCAGTTGGCCTATTGCCAGGGATAAATTAGACTTGTGAGACACTTATTGGCTGACCGGAAACGGCGACTTGTGATTTATCCAATCAGGGAATGGGATTGTACTGTGTGGTAGTCTAATACAAAGATGCAGAGAAAGAGACGAGGGGTGTGGAATAATAAATGAATAATAAGATTTTTCTTTGCCTTGCAGTTTACAAGCATTGTCAATCTTTTTGAAACCTTACTGGTTATTTTATACGTTGTATCGTGTGATGCTAAAGTTACGACCTGACCTTAAGTAAAAGCAAATTTGACCATGAGAGGGTATAGTTGGTGTAATTAATTCGGCAAATACATTTATAACTAAAGGTACAAATGCTGGCTTCCTCAAATGTACAACAAGTTTACGATCATTCTGATTTGGACATTAGCTGATTTGACTTTTGTGTCATTTGTTACCTGTTTGCACTAGAAGTGTTATGGTGGTGAAGTAGGTAGCTTTGTTTTTACCAGACACCCTTTTCCAGAGCAACTTCTAAGTTGTCAAGCTGACACTGTTGGGAATTTAAGGTCCTTAACCACCAGCCACTCAGCTTATCTTTGAAGAGCCAGATTTAAACTCACAACCTTCTGATTAGTAATCCAGAGCCTTCACAGAGCCATCACTAGTCAAGGATCATAGTCTGATCTTCAGCTTTGTCGAGACAGCCTCCCTGTTCTTCAGCTTTCACCCACACCAAAAGCATGGCAGTAGGTAGACTACATTTATCCTAGATGTGACAGTGTGAATGTGCGCGTGCCATGCCCTAGTGGATTTCTGTTGTATCTAGTCCAGCTTGACCTCTGATCAGAATAAAGCGTTACAATAAAAAAGTACTTTGCTTAAAACAATGAACTGCTAATGGAGCATATTTACCATATATTCCAGTATGATTCCATGATTTAATTATGGCATGCGACATGGATAAACTGGCAAATTTGTCCTCATAGAGACAGTAATTTTCCAACTTTTCAAAAGCATATTGTTTAGCAGCTGTTCAGAGAACCCTGGCAACAGGTGTTTATTTATTTGTATGGCAATAAAGAAATTATTGAATCTTAATTATGTATAAGTTACACCAGTGGAAAGAAAGGGACGGGATGACATAGTTCTGCCACTGTCAAAAAGAAAGCTCTTGGTGGAGTGAGAGGAACAGAGTAATGGCAAAGGAATGCGCTTATTTGAGGAATGTTTGCAATTACAGCCTGCTTCGGCCCCTCAACCTCACATCTACCCATTTAGGAATTCCATTTTTCTCTAGACATTTATCATGTAACTGGTAGTTTCACATCTGTTTCTTAGAGCTTTGCCCCTGTATTGGTGTAAAAAAAAGACACCGTTGGCCAACTGCTGCTACTCTAAGAATGCAGTTTTCTATTAGGCTGTACGTTTCGTCTGTGTCTTGGTAGGTTATTGATAATCAATGTTCGATCTTCAAGCCTGTGTATTCATTGTTGCTTAATAGGCAAAAGGAAAAAGGAGCTTTTACTAATTTACAAATGACTTTGTAATCATGGTGTCAGTTTTTATAGACATGCATCTGTTTCTGCATGACTGTTTTTGTCTCTCTCTTGCTGTGAGTTACTAAACTGATTTCTACCACTTGTCCGTTCACATTTATATATGATACAGTAATGCAAAAAACACATTTTGTATATATTATAATACTATAATACTTATGATACTATAATACCTATAGTATATTATCTCATTCCTTTATTTGCAGCATATTGAACAATTATCCTCTACATTTTCTAGCATGATGGAGATCACGAGGCAAATCACAAGGCTCATGTTTTCAATTGTCATTGTCTTCATTTCTAACATTTTATTTCTTGCATGATTTTCTTTACATATTTTCTTTCAAGAAAAATGTGGAAATGTTAGATTGCAAAGATTGTTGTACTGCCGCCAATTAAGAGCCTTTTGCTGGAAATGGCATTTCCTTGTGCTTTGAAATATGACTGTTCTAAAATATTTTTAAGAAATGATTATATTATTCCACAGTTTTCAGTATTTATTTATTATACAAAAACAATTCGAATGGCGTTCAAATTCAACTGATTATTTCTATTTCATTATCATTATATATCTTTTTTTCTCTTTGGTTTTATTAATACAATTGAATCGTATTTCAATACAGTGTCCCAGCACCATGGGGCACCAAGTTGAGAGTGTTAGTGGGCACAAGTGGTCATGTCTGAGTAAGGGACGATGGATAAGGATACGTTACCCTGCCTCAGCAGCCCCTATGTTTTGTGTTTCTCCATGATATTACTGTCTGCAAAAGCTGGACTGTGTGGCCCTCCTCCCCAAGTATAGGAGTTATGCACCAAATAGGTAGCAACAATAACCTTGGAAATAAGAGTAGGGGTGGGCGGTGTCACTAAAATAACTTTATTTTGACTAATTGACAATGTGTTAACTGTCACATGGTACCACGATGTAAATGAGTAACTCTAAATAATTTATAAAATGGCATCCCCCTATCCACTGTGCATATTTGTTGAACCAAGGCCATTTAAAACATGCTCTCTCTGCAGACAGTATTTGTTAAACTCCAACAGAGATGTTTTTGTGTTCTCACAGATTGAGGTTTAACCAGACATAACAAAACACTCACCGCCATTTAGTCTACGCATTTACATTTACAGCTTTTAACAGACACCCTTATCCAGAGCGACTTGCAGACTTCACAGAGATGGGATTCGAATTCTAGTCCTTTTGGTCCCAACATATGGAGTCGCATCAGAGCACTCATCGCTGCATTATTGGGATAGAAAGTGTGTTGGAGCATGGAATGGTGTTTACAAGATGACACGCCTGTACCAACCAGTAAAATTCTGACACCCTCACTAAACTTGTTTTTGAATTAAACCTCTTATAATAAAGTGCTTGATGTTCAAGCTTAAATGATTGGTAGACAGATGTAAATGAGAGATCTACATAGTAGCTGCACATTTGGCCACAAATTTGCATCTCTTTAACACCTCAAACCAGTTTTGTTTTTTGAATTTTGCATAAGGATTTGTGTAAATTTGTACTTGGCAGATGATTGCCTAAATGCTATCTGTACTTCCACTTTACACCTAGAGACATCCACACCCAAGACCTGTAGCAGTGACTATAAACTGTTACAGATTAACTGAAGCTGTTTTTATTATTCTCGACACATTCCGACATATCTGTTGTGTTCAAATCCTGTTGGTCTCACCCAGCATTTCTGTTCTTTTAGAAAAGTTTAAAACTTATCAAAAGTTTTTAATAGGTTTTAGCCAAGTTGTATGCACATCAGGGAGTTTTTCTTTGTCACCTATGACATAAGTGGACAGAACTCGGCTTTTTGTAAAGCTGCAATATCTACTGTTCGAAGCGTCAATGTGCAGCTTCAAATAAATTACTAGGTATGTCTTTGTTAATAGCTTGTAGTCTTTTTAGTAGTCTCCAGAATTCTGATGTTGTATACACCTTATTCACTACATTATGTGACACTACTATTTTAGGTTTACCCTTTGCTAACCAGTGGGCTATCAAGCATCCCTTATCAGCTAGACAATTGGTTTGGTTTCTGCCTCACATATTAGTGTATTTGGATTAATGATTTTGTCCAATTAATAATGTAAAGGTAAACTGATCAATTTTGTCTACAAATCCTGAATCCAAATCCAAATATCAGTCTGCAGAGTGGAAATGCAAGTTTTAATTCCATTCGAAAACATGCATGCAATGGCCCAAGATCAGATACACATCGTTCTATTTTTTATGTTTAAATGACTCGCAGGTGCCGGAGCTCAGTTTGGAGCTCTGGCACAAATTAAGGCTTCCTGTGTATTAAACATGCCACTGGGACAAATGACAAATGAATAAATGAAGTGTGCTTCCAGAGCTACAGCTATTTCATTAACCACAAGCTTAAATATGTTAGCTTAGTGGATTTTAATCATGTCTCATATAGGCTCTGACACAAGGACTGACGCAAACCTATATGAGCATTTCTAAATATCACAGCTGTCACAAACACAGTGATGGTGATGACAAGTTGGGGCTTATTGTATTTTCTATTTAATAAATCAAAATCTCTAATCTAAACCTGGAATCATTTTCCTCCTGCAGGCTTAGTGCAAAATTCTATTATGATACATTAGGAAACACGGACAAAGCTACTCTTAAAAAAATGAAGAATATGATTTTGGAAATTGAGACACTAGCAGGGGAATACTAGCTGATTTTTACCCATGACCAATGAAACATAGTTCACTAGCTTAGAACGTATAACTTAAGATATTACGTTGTTGTCATGTCATTGTTTTCTCAGTTGAATCCCATGGCACTATGGACTTTCCAGCTTGCCAGACCTTTGACAGCTGAATCAGATGTACATCAGAGGATAGCATTTAAGTAGAAATGTTGATTAGTTTAATGTATTTTTCCTAAGATATTCTTGCCTGTCTTATTTATTATCATTATTTTCTGGGACAGCTGCACATAGACTATATAAATAAACAGCTAGAAATGGGAAGTTTTAAGGAGGAAGCATAATATTTAAATGTAGGCTGACCTTATGTTCTCTTTTCCTGGACATGTCCTCCTTTTATGACTGGCTAAAACTTTACAATGACTAAACTATCTGGAATTGAACGTTACTTTCACTCTGACGTTTTCTTTAATCACTACTGGATGTGTGACTTTGTGCACTACTTTGACTTTACAAAAGTTCATATAATTTAAATAAATACATAACATTGATTCTAATTGGTTTCATTGACTTGTAGTGTGATGTTTTGGTCAGATCTAATTGACTATATCAAATAAATAGAATAAAAAGAAATGAATCTCTGAATCTTTTTAAAAAAAATAATATTATGGACTGTAGATGATGAAATCCTTAAATTCTTTGCAATTTTATGATGAAAAGCATTGTTCTTAAACTGTTGGACTTTTTGCTCATGCAGTTGTTCACAAAGTGGTGAACCTCACCTTATCCTTACTTGTGAACGACTGAGCCTTTTGGGGATGCTCTCTTTATACCCAATCATGACACTAATCTGAGGAATGTTTCAAACAGGTGTTTTTTGAGCATTTCTCAGTCTCCAATCCTCAGTCCTCTGCTTTTGTTGCCCTTGTCCCAACTTTTTGGGAACGTGTTGCAGGCATTTTTGTAAATGTTTGCAAAAAACAATAAAGCTGAATATAATTAAATATATTTCCTTTCTGGTGTATTCATTGGACATGAGTTGAAAAGGATTTGAAAATCATTGTATTATGTTGTGTATATATTTTTTATACAACATCCCAACTTTATTGTTGTTTTGGAGTTGTAATAAAATTCTTTATGAATGATTTATACAGACCGGGCCAAATTTTGCTTCATTTTTGCTTCGGACACAACAGAGAGACAGAACACAGACATGTTTTGTATTGAAGTTGCTTGAACACCTCTCTCTTCTGCAGACTGTGGTCACTTGGCTGCCCTGTGCCACCTTTCAGCCTTGGTGTCTTTTTATTTAAACCCAAAATCTGGTTACCATAGTAAATGGGGTAATAGAGCTAAAAATACACAACCAAAAAAAAAGTTTGTCTGTCTATATAGTACATGCTAGTTGTGTAAGTCACTGGTCTGTTTTGATAATTGTGTAATCATGTCAGCCAGTGTCAAAATCTGCTACTCTGGAAGGACGAGACTGCAGGGCTGGACTGTCTCTACAAGTTACTGTAGACTTACACACACTAGCACAACACATAACATAGCATACACACACATTTCTACATGAATTCTCATGAATGGCTCAGGCAGGCCTTTCAGAAACTACTAAAAGATGCAGTGAAAGAATCTTGGCATCTCTCACTACTTACATGAAGTGGTCTGTGTCATAATGTGTATTTTAATAAATGAAAGATTTGTAATTAAGTATAATTAAATTGTTTTAGCTTGAAAAAACGGCAAAGTGGGTAATATCAAGATATTACATTGCCGTTGTGCATCAATGCACACACAATCCAACATGAGCCATCAGCAATCATCAAAATGTACACACAAGCAAGAAATACAGGCTAATGGCCATTCAATCAACGTCCATTGGCTTTAAGTTCCAACATCCCAAGAATTATAATAAGAAATTAAGCTATGTTTTAATTATTCGTTACTTATGTCTGAATTACAGAAAACTAGTGCGAGAGAGCCATTGCGACAACTGCTGACAGAAATAAGAATCGCAGTCTTGAAGGCAGAAAAAAACATGAAAACAGTTATTTCATTTTTATTATTGGTAAGAATTTCAAACTGTATAAAAAATACATAGATAGAAATTACAGTATTGTACAGCACAGTGTTCAAATTTTCATACTGAGTTTCAATTATGAAATCACTGTGTATTGTTATCCCTCATACTTGTTCTTATTATTCCACCCATTTTTTAGATATTACAGCCTGGGCCGTTAATGTACAGACACAGTTCAAATCCTACTACACTGCATAGATAATCACACTGTCCTGTAGATTTCCGATATATATAATATATTATATTATATATATATTATACATTGACAGAATGATCCCAGTTTCAGCCAACAAATTTTCAAAGACGTTCACCCCTCCCCATTCTGTTTCTCCATATGTGTTGAGACACAAAGCAACACATAGTCAGAGGTACTGAGACACAAAGTGACATGTGCCCAACAGTACTGAGACAGAAACTCACGCATGGAAAAACGTATTGGGACCAATATGTGGCCAAAAGTAGTGTGACATAAGCCCACATGCCGCCACATTTCAAGCACTGTTGTAATTCCTTCAGGACATTTAGATTTAGGAAATGTTATTGTTTACACTAAAACAAAGTAGGTAAACTACTATGTGATTGTGGGAATGTGTGTTTCACAGAACGTGCTGCGGGCAATAATTGGAACATACCTATAATAGTACCATGGACACATAGATACTGTATATTTATTTCATTTTTAGCTATAGCAAGGTAGTCTTTGTTTACATTGCTTGAAATTTCACACCTCAACAAAGCTCATTCCCACATTAGTGTAAATTAATTTTAATCCTGCGAGCCTGCGTCCTCTTAGGAGTTCTATCAGAACAAGAAACCAAACACTCATACTACGCTTTATCAGATCCCTTATACACCTTTGATAAGAACTATCAAAGTTCTCTAACAGTTACTTTTTGTGGCTTAATGTATCTTGCCTTCCATAACAGTATCACATTTACCCGGGAAACTGTTTTGTACATCACTATGGTTACGAAGGATTTTAACTTATTTGTGCACTGTTGTGTGAGGATGTGGATTGTGTTCCCTCAGCACGAAAAGAGCCAAATTAGTAGCACTTCTTCTATTGCCCCCACCTAGTCTCATTACCATCAAAACAATGACAAAGACAGAAATCTGATCTGTGTGAAAGAATTGGTCATTTTGCTTGCAGTACTGAATACAGTAATACTGTCTGTTCCATAACGCAGTTCATACTGACCTATATTCTGACCTTACTCAAAATTGAGTCTCTCCTTCTCTCTGTATTTTATATAAGCTGAATTTAAAAAATAACAATAATTCTCAGAATCAGTATTACATAAGAAAAAACAACCTATGATAGATCAGCGAGTAGACCCTGATTTGTCACTTTTTGATTCCAGTCTATCCTGGGTCTACTGAGAACAAAAGATTAATACCCACTGAAAAGCCTGTCCACTGCTAGGCAAAGAATATACACTTAAATGTTACACTTTAGGTGGTAATTGAAAGATGTAGTCTATGTCCAGACTGAGGCTTTAATAAATACAGAAGTAGACTATTGTATTGGATCTAAGCAGATTACATAGATTAGAGTAGTAAAAGTCACTGACAGATAATAGTCATTAATATATTTGATTGGAACAGTGATATTTTCATACTTTGCTTTGCAGGATATCAGAGTGAAATAAGGCTATAGATATTCACACCAAACAAGAAATCAGGATGCTGTCAACTCATCAGTTTATGTAGTACCATGCTGTTGGAGTTTTATTTTGGGAGTAAGTAGGTGTGTGTGAGAAAAGTAGCCCTAAATTTAACCTCAGACCTAAGGGAACTGTAAACGAGCTCTTCCACTGTGGGGGAGGTTGAAGATAGGCTGCCTTTTCTTTTCTTTACTTTCAAATACTCCTAATCCATTGGTATTTCCTCCTTGGGTTCCTGAGGGAGTTAGGCCACTTTAGTAATATTCCACTCTCGGTCTGCTGCACAGCCTGTCCCAAAACATCCTTTTCAATCACCAGATAATAGAAATAAAATGAGTGGCTGCTAATGTTATATCACCCACGTTCTTCATCTTAAATAGTCAGGGTTTGTTTTTGCCTAAATCAGTCACAAACATGTCAGGCCATGCCAAGCCAAATCCTCTCCTGCAGATTCAAATGACATAATGCAGCTGTGCCTGACACAAAGGGCTTTTTAACAGAACCTGCTTTTTAACATGTTGCGCAATTTCTTACCTTGGCTCTCTTTTAAATAACAGTGTCTCAATTTTAAACAAAAATTGAAGCTTGGAGGCTTTCACCGGAGGCTCGACCGCAGAAAGCATCCAAGACTGAACAGAGGAACCTTTATCAAAAGTCATTTTACAGAAAGCTATGAAGAAGTTTAACGATGCATAGCGGCAGGTTGCCTGTCAAAGGTGCCTGCATTTTCAGACATTAAACTGGTACCTCAAGGCACTATTATTTTGGTAATCTCCTTACAATTGTGCTCAAAGGTCAAATGACATATTTTGTTGACTTTACTTTGCAGGCTTGTTTACAGGGAGCTAAAATCTGCCATATTTATCCAAGTGGTAATGCAGTGAATTAATTTAAAACACTAGGGGGGGAAATTAAACATAACATTTGGATGGTTCAAAAGTTTGGACTCCTCCTGGATGATCTTTTTAAGATTTGTAAGGTCACAGATGATGACTAAAACATGCAGTATGTAAGTTCTTTTCAGTATGAATATCAACCAAATGGGTTTTGAATGGGGGTTCTCAGTATATGCACAGCACTAAGCAAAGGTTATCTGCTTTAGACGCATATATGGAATGAATTCACACTTGTTAACCAGTAAGAAATAAGCAAAAGTCTAAGCTGATTGATCCCCATAATTGATCCAGAATTTTAGTGATTTCAGCTACAAGTTTGTATGGCTTGCAGAAAGTCAGGCTGTCTATTAAACCACACCACGTCTGTATGACATTGCTAAAGAACTGAATGTGTGTATATTCCCTTAAAGCTTTGTGCAAAGTATATTTCCTTTCATTGTTGGCTCCATGCACATCCCGAACCAAACACTGGACACGAAATAGGTCTCATCTATATAGATAGCATCGCACAGATTCCTTTCATATCTCTGTCTGCACATGCATAACATCTGAACTCAACCCTTTCTTCTGTCATAATAACATGTTGTGACTTAAGCATCATGCAACATGCTACCCACCTCAAATGCATACCAGCACTGTCCGTGCTAAAGTAGACAAATGCAACGATGTGGCGTGCCGTATGAGAAACTGACAGACTGCTCTTCTAAATTTCTTCAATAAATGTTCTGTACATCTTTATGCGTTTATGTATGTATCGTCTTGCGCAAAGTTTTGAAATAAAATATTTATGTAAAAAAAAACAACACTTTTGCATAACTTTGCATAACACTCGCAAGGCGTTTTATTAGGAACAATATAATAATACTGGGTAGGGCTTCCTGTTGTAGCCCATCTGCCTCAAGATTCGGCATGTTCTGAGATGCTTTTTTGCTCACCACAGTTGTACGGAGTAGTTATCAGAGTCAATGCAACCGTTATGTCAGCTCGAACCAGTCCAGCCATTCGCTCACTAATGGTACATTTAAATCCAAAGAATTTATGTATTAGCATCGTATGAATATGGATATATACAAGATAGGCAATTTAGAAAGACCAGTTAACCTAACGCATGTATTTGGGCCTTGGGAAGAGACCATGGGGAGGCTAACTCGTCTCAGGTAGAGTGTAGGTTACAGAAACGGGAATCTCTGGATCTGTGAGGCGACAGCTAACCATTTATGCTAACCAGTTGTGTCAACCAGTTGCCGTCCTTCTGTTTGCAAAGTCAAACCTAGATGCTGGTGTGTTTGAAAAACTCATAGATCTGCAAATATAGATATACTCAATCTAGCCCTTCTAGCATCAACAATCAGTCCTTTCTGAAATGCAACACATAATTTGACCAGGGGTGTCTGTTCGGTTGTAAGTTGAATGTATACTACTCACAGAAATAATGAAATATCCCCTCATTTATGTGTGTGGTGTAAGAACGGTACAGTAGTACCAGGTCTTATTTCTGGCCATGTTCACAATTACAAATCAAAAATCAAGATTAATCCAGTTAAGCTCTTTAAATAATCACATCTCTGCTGCATCCATGCCGATTTGCAAGTACCTGGTAATTAAATTAAGTAAATAAAGCCCTGCCTTGGGGATAAGACCTGTCACACATTTTATATTGAAAATATAAATATATTAAATGTATTGTCTTTTTTCCCCCAGGCATCGAATATGTTACTGGGGTAACTGGCAGAGCTGGCAATAGAGAGGAGGCACACAGAAATAAGCTTAGGAGAGTGGCAACATTGTGGATGTTTTATGTGCCCATGACGTGAAGAATGAAGACTTTAGGGGCACCAGACTAGGCAAATGGCCAGCCAGACGCTTGTCCTTTGTAGTGTGCATATCTGCATGTGTGTGTTTAAGGAGGATAGCCACGCATCCAGTTGAGAAGGAGTACTTTATGTGCACACTGGACAAAAGATGAACACAAGGCAAAGGCTGTAGCCAGGCCCCCTCCACCCGCCCATCCCCAACCAGTTCACTTAGAAATGGCTAGATCCTATTTGACAGCGCAACAGCTGCCGATAGTCATTGGATTAGCCTTATTTTGACTCCCAGCTACAAAATAGCCATTACAGTCAATTCGAGAGCCTAGACTACAGCACGCAGGTTTCAAATTTGGCTTCATTTTATATTGCATACATCAAAGCGTACTTGAATTGTATGTGCTGCATGTGCTAAAAAAAATCCAGATGCCATGTTCCCTAATTAGAACCCTTTTTACAGCGCACACAGAACGTCTTTCATCAGCGTTTCACCTTTGATATGTGGCTAAGCAGGGAGGAAATAAAGAAGTGTGAGAAAAAAAAGAACTGGTCTATGTTCTGCTGCCAAAGAATGCAATGGCAAAACAGGAAGTGCAGTCAGTTCCCCTACTAGCACACTTCCTGATACAAAATCACCAAAGACAGCCAAGCCTACTTTGTTTTTTATTAAGAGATGGCTCTTCTGGGGGGCTTCCCAGTTTTAGTTTTAAAGATGGTTCATTTAAGGGCATATCCAGTTTCAGGTTTAAAGTGATATCTAAGTTATACAATAACTTATAGCTTATTTTAGTATAACCATGGCATAGGGACATAATGGCATGTATATATACACATCCAAAGCTAAAGCACTACTGACTCCATCCAAGCAATTGTGGGTCAAGGGTTTTGCTCAATGAGCTTAGCAAAGGTGGGATTTGAAGCATGGACTTTCTAATTTTTTGTCCAGCCTCACAGACAAGGATTATGTAATATACAGAATATACAACATAAAGTATTCCTAAAGACAGAATGTACTGTACTCAACCTGCCAATACTCTAGACTGCCATCTCATATTTGTTAAACTTAACACTTCGATGGTCTTTTAGTTGAACCTCCCTCTAATGACTCATTATATAATGAATTTTGTTTTATAATTTGAATTATTATTATTATTTGGTTTTTTTTCTACTACTTATTTTAATTTTATTAATAATTTGTTATTTATTTTAAACTAATTTTCCTATAATTTAATATACATTTAGTATTTGTCTAATTA
>JAUZST010006114.1:0-15084 GCA_034779995.1 Parotocinclus haroldoi
CACACGTACGCACACACGTACGCACACACGTACGCACACACGTACGCACACACGTACGCACACACGTACGCACACACGTACGCACACACCACCTCTCTTTCCCAGAAGTTTAAGAACTTATCCAAGATGATGTTGGTTACTCATCATGAGAAAATCGAATTGGGAGCAGAGTGCATCATTACACTCCAGCATACAAACTTACTGCCTCGCTGACAAACTTCTCCAGCAGTCCATGAAGTTTGTCCCTCATCTCGTACACGTACTCTTCGACACTGTTCTTGGCATCATTCCTCTCTTTCTCCAGCTTGTCCTGCATGATCATTTTCCCCTGAAAACAAGGAAGCATGAAAGTCACAACACAGGCTCCTGAGTTTACGTGGCATCCGTGGTCCAAGTCGCAGAAAGCTTTGATGCCTAGCTGCAGACCTTCAGATTATCCACTGTAGAAAGAGCTTACAGTGTGCATCAGAGTCAGAACTAAATGCTGGCCCAATGTTAGAAGGTCATTTAGACCAATTTCATTTTCTAACATGTAGATGGTCAGGTATGCGTGATGGTACCAGGACACACCTTTGGAAGAAGACTATCTGGAGGATGGAGTATGACAGGACTTAGTGGTGAAGGTACTGGACGATGGACCAAAAGGTTCAAATCCTATCACATCTGCTAAGCTGTTACTGTCAGTCCTTGAGCCTCAGAACCCCGTTGTATCACGTACAATGACAATAAAGCTTTTTCTCTCTCTACTGCCTGGCTTTTAAGACTGAGCCCCAAGTCTATTAAATGATGTAAATGTGAAGCTCAGGGTAAATGTTCTGCTGACCTGCATCCAGGAATTCACGTGGATGTTAATTTGACTCACAAACCTAAAAATCATTATGGACCAGGAAGATTTAACGGTTTTTCTAATCAGTGTATTCTTATTGTTAATAAAGTAAATTCCTTCTCCCAGTCTGTTAATTAGGCAGTTATTAGCACATAACTTTCCAGACTGAGAGAAACAATGGAAATTGTACAATGTGTTATTTTACAAAACCCCTAACCTAAAATGTTTGCATGTTCAACTTTACCTCATTCTCCACAAAGAGATTAAGCATGTCATTAGCAAGCTGCCATTGCAGGCTGTTCTCTATAGGCAGGTCCACTGTCTTTGTTTTCACTTTGGGCTTCTTGGCTTGTGGAGGCTGGTCATTCTTCTTTTCTTGTTTATTCTCCTCAATGGACGTCTAAATCAGATCAAAGTCAGGTTATTTGAGTGCTCAATGAAAAGCTACCAACTATGTACAGAGATCAAATTTGAAACTTAAGACAAGTAACTGTAATTTGAGTTCTCCCCGTCTCAGTTACTGTATTCCTTAGTGGTCTCTATACAGCCATAGTCACAAAAATCTGCATATATTAGTCACAGATGCTTACAGACTCGAACTGTTTATTTGTATGCTTAACAATCAGATCAAAGATGTCCCATTTCCCATGTGCAGAACTTTGAATGGAATTGCAGGTTTTAACACCAAAGGGCACAATCATACATCATGCTCTTATATACATTTGAGAAATTTTATACAAATAAAAAGTATACATTTTGAATTGTTACTCTTAAATTTTACAATTATTCACTTCAAGATATGGTAAAGCTATAATGGTGGATTTTGTTTACAATTGTACAATGTAGTAATTTATTTTAATTACAGGGGGCTATGGTTTTTGTTTAAAAACTAAAAAAAAAAAAGAATCTTATCAAATGTGAAATTGATAATTGTGATTTTTTTTTTTTAAACAAACTTAGTATCCTGAATCAAATCGTGAGCAGTGTGTATGGTTACACTCCTACTATTTACATATGCACTGAGTGTAATCCGATCCAAAACTAAGCCATGTCGTGTAAAAGCAACAAGAATGCAACTAATGCTGGTCTATAAGGGGGAGCAAGAGACTGCTCATTTTGGAGTTCATCGTCACACTTGTTTTTAAAATTGTAGCAGGTTCAGCATCACAAACCTCCAATGTACCGACTAAACGGGGGGAGGGGGGCATTCTACAATATTTCATCTTGAGAACACACTGTCCACTTGGCAATGTAATAGCATACCAGAGTTTACAGGTTAATATGCTTCCAACTAAAAGACTATTTAAAAGGGGCTAGACAACCCATTAACGTGGATAGAAATGTAACCCAGATTGACCTCAACTGCTGCATTTTCAGCTTAGGCTGCTGACAGATCCTAAAGAATTGCCATTTTGTATTGATCAACATTTAGGTCACCGTCAGTGGTGTTTGTGAGGTTAACCACACTTGAACTGGTTGTAAAAGTGCTTTAAAACATGAATATGATTTCCTAAATCCTGGTCAGGGACACTGGGAGGCTACCCAGCAGCACAGAGCACAAGGCAGAAAGACCCTAGATGGGGTTGATGGAATTTTGGAAACAACAATTAACCTAATCACACGTTTGGAATGTGTGTGAAAAAAAATTCCAAAGTAAACCCATGCAGACATGGGGAGGACATGCAAACTATGAAAAAAATAAATAAGTGTACTATAAAGCACTACAGAAATGAAGGCAGATATTGTGTATCCCCAGTGGCTCACCAGCTGTAGTTGCATTGTAATCATTACAGTTCATTTTTACACTACCTCCATTTCTTCTGTGTCAGATTTTTTATCTGCATTTTCTTTTGGCCCATCACTGGGGCTCTTCTGCTCCTCTTGGTCAACCTGCATCTTGTTCTACAAAATCCATATTAGACAACTTTAATCAAATAAATCCTCATTTAACCTGAACATGAACCAGTCTTTTATGTTAAATACAGAATTGTATTTAAAAACAGTATTGCATGTAAAAGTTTATGATTATTAGTGCTTGTCAAGTTCCAGCATTGAAAATAGGGTACAGTTAAATCTGGACGTGTCCTCAACTTTATTGATGAATGTTAATTCTTCAGTTATGAATGTTATTCATACATAGGAAACCAGTCAGGGGTGTGTGTGTGTGTGTGTGTGTGTGTGTGTGTGTGTGTGTGTGTGTGTAACTAAAACTCCAGATATTAGACGCATTATGCATTGCAATGTATTTATCAGTCACGAGATACAGCAAAAGTTGTACGTACTAGGAATTAGACACGATTTAAGGTCTTTATCAATTTATTTTAATTTTAAGAATTTTATTTTATTCTAACAAGCAAAATGTAATATTTAAGTAAAATTTGCCAGCCATTCCTGTAATGTGACATTCATGTTGATAGGATATGGGACAGTGGTAGCCTAGCAGTAAATATACTGGACTCTGGACCTGATGGTCCAGGGTTAAAATCCCACCTCTGCCAAGCTGCCACTGTTGTGTCCTTAAGCAAGGCCCTGAACCCACCACTGCTTCAATTCTAAGCCTGTACAAGTTGTGAGTCACTCTGGTTAAGGGCATCTGCTAAATGCTGTCAATGTAAAATGTAAATGATACTGAGAAAAAACCCTTGATCTTTTTAATTTACAGGAGCTAACTGAATTAATGTAAGAAATCTTACCATTATTAAGAAATTATTAATGAATATCACTTCTATTAACAGCATTTAAGTATTTCATCTAAATTACAGTTAAAATGTTTCATGGTGGACTTTTCCAATACACAATCAGAACAGAAGCAGTCATGAATTGGTTCCTTAATTATGTACAGGAAACTTGGATTCCCAGCAAAAAACGCATTTCGATGTTGATTAGCCTTGGAAAAATGTGTTTAGTGCAATGGCGTTACCTCCTCATCTTTGCCACCTGCTTCGGTCTCCATGGGTTCCTCTCCATCTACAGACTTCAACGTCTCCACCAGGGAGGCACTGGAGACACTGAACACACCATGAACATTCACACGCACCTTCACTTTCACTTTGGAACTCTCGCCTGATGTCTGCGGTATCACCTTCTGGACCACAAACTGACCTGAATATAGTGGAGGGAACAATCACTTTTAGTGCCAGCAAGTTCTTTGGAAAATGGTTATCATTTAAAATGGTGCATTTACACCAATCAACACTAATATTACAACCAGTGACAGTGTGATGCTCTGGGAAATGGCCTGCTGAATGAAAACCTTAATGTCAAGGTTACTTTCACAAATACAAATTGGGATGGGTTTTTCCAAGTGAACTGACGTTTGAATTCCGAAGTTCTACTATATCAAAATAGGTACGCAGGTTGCACAAAAGTCTGAAGCCAACAATTTGTCTGCCTACAACATTTTTGTCTGTACTCCAATGAGGACACCAGTGTTATTTTTAAAAAGGCCCTTTTGAGCAGCAATAGGAGGCAGATTAGCCATCAGTTATTAACGTTATGTAAAAGAGAAGGTTTGACAACAACCTAGAAATGACTGATTTTTTTTCTTTCTATCAGATGAAACAATAAGTACACTGCTCTCAAAATGTAGGGGATATTTAATTTTATATAACCAAACAAAAATCTCTAGCCACCCTCCTGCATCCTGTGAGTGCTGATGAAGGATTCAATAATGACTAACATGGCGCTTGTTAAGCATGTTCTCAGTAAGTGAAGAATACAAGCACTACAGCATCAGTGTGGGGGCCCTACACAGAGTAACAGATGGACTGCAATCCATAATTGTAGAAAAAGTGCACCTAGGTGGTAAGTGGAACTGCTAAACTGTGTACAAACAAGGCTGTATACCTAATAAAGTGGCCTTGAGTAATATGATGCTCGGAAAAACAGTTTTACGTTTGGTGGATCCTGGCACTGAGTGCAGGAGCAGTCAGCTATCGGCTGGAAGTATAGGCCATAAGTCAATTAAAAGCACTGTGTAGCACCAATGATCCATCTGTACTATATGGTGTGTATTTGAGACAGAGATAAAACCAACCAGCATTATCATCCTCCTGTACATTTTTAGATAACAGAACTACAGGACCTCATTTCACCATAATAAAAAAAGACTGGTGCAAAAGGTTCTTCAGTGCTAAATTTGAATGAAACTAACTGATATCTGATCACAAGCATTTCATTAAGCTACACAAATTACAAAAATATTAAAGGATGCAAAATGACTACTTTTAGAATCAGCAGACTAAAGATTATTTTGTTAGAATTTTTATAAATGATGTATATACCAGTTTGAATTGTTATTTTTAAGAAAAAGGGAATATGTTTACTTAGTTATTTAAGATATAGTGAAGCCACAACACAGCATTTTACAATTTTAAACTTTAGTTTCACTTATGTTCACTTTAGTTTTTAAATTTTAGTTTCTTCTTACTCCATTTGCATTTATTTGTTTAAAAGCTTGTTCAAGAAAAGACTTTACCTTTTTTAAAAATTGTTTACACTTTGATTTACACGTAAATTAAACTGGGATGTGAGCAAAGTGGCATTTTTGTTAAAGATTACAACAAAAAGGAAGTCTTGATTATTTTACCAATGGTAGGATCAGGATACGGCAACTCCTTTGGGTTGTTATAATAGGCTTCCAGGGAGAAGGGCTCCTTTCGGTAGAAGGTCAGCACTTTAGAGAAAGGAGCAGGATGGTTTTTTGGGAACACCTCACAATCACTGCATTAGAAAAGATAATATGTTAGAAGTAATAAGAACAAGTATGAAACACATTTGTCACATCCCCCTTACCATGCTTATACAAATGATCAATTAAATCAAACACACCTCACGCCTTCCTCGGCTGCTGAATTCCATTTGAGAGAGATGGGGTAAGGAACCACATCGGTTATGGAAAATTCACGCACTTTGAAGGCAGGGGACAGGATTGCGCACTGATGGAGAAAAGAAGCACACTGCACTGAGTATACTTTATCACCTAGTAAACACTGGCGGTTGCTAATGCTGCACTACACAAGGCGAGTAATGAGAAAAGTCTGAGGAATAGTTGAGCTCTGACAACTTCAGCTAAACATGTGTGATGCATAATCAAATGTCGCTTTTTTGCTTAACTGTAAAGTTGATGTCGCATTATTGTGTTTTATTCCAAGAGAAGTTGCAGTTTTGTATGAATTGTTAGATTTAAAATAAATTCCAGTAAAGCAAAAGATGCATTTGTATGTTGAAGTGGAAGGGAAATATTCTACGCAAATATTCTTCTCAACATGGTACTGGACTATGGACCAGAAGGTTGAAAATTCAAATACTACATCTTCCAGGTTTCCACTTTTGCCTACTTGATCAAGGTCCTAAAACAACAACTGCTAGGACTGCAAGTCTGTCTGGTTAAGGGTATCTGCTAAATGACTAAATGTAAAATGTTTTAAAGAGGAGCACAGGGAGTTATTTCATTGAGCTGTAAGAATTTCTATAAAACTCAAAACTGTGCATCGATAACACTGGTCTAGATTTGAAAATAAAACAGTTCTCGTATGGCCTAACTATTGTTACCAATTTTACCAAAAGTTGTAATTCCAAACATCAAAAAAATAGTAAAAAACATTACATTTTTTTCACAAATGAGATTCTCAATTAAAGATTATGAAGATGAACGTCAAGGGTGATAAGCAGTAACAATAACATGCACTATATTTCTTTTAAGCAAAAAATGACTAGGAAAGCAATAATTGTGTACATTTTTATTGTAAGCAAGAAATTTTCTTCCTATTATAGCTTTTCCCCTCATTTCTATTTGGCTCCTTTTCTTTTTTCAAGACTAGAGTATTTAGCCAAAAATGAAGCAATATATTTCAAGTAATTTTGTATAAAGACTTTCCAGCAAGTTTGTTATTTGAATTTTATTTAACATGTACGCATGTAAGTACGCATGTAAGTATGGGCTCCAGGTTCAGAACCATGGATCTAAATTGAGGATGCACCTGTTTTGGCCTTCTCCCCACACATTACTAGTACTACTCTCACGAATTGATCTTATAATAAGAAGAAAGTAATTATTACAGATCATCAAGTGTTATACACTTCAGCGCCACTGAACATCCATTTGATCAATGTCTGTTCCAACTCCAACGGCCAAGGTCTTCAAGTGGAATGTAACAAATAAAAAAAAATTCTGATTCTATACGTTGCAGCTGCAAACAGCTAAGCACCTGACCAGCCAAGCAACACAGTCAATACATGAGCAGTGTAAAGTTCGAGTTCAAGAGCAGAATATAATTCAGTCCAAAGCTGTTCTCGGTTGCTCACTTTTGCACCAGACACGGTTGTAACTCGTGTTTATGTGTAGGACTGTTACTTAGAGGTAACGTCAGACTTTTTTTTTAATGCTTGTTTCACTGATCCGCCGACGATCATACTTGAAGAATCCAAAAAATAAAAAATAAAAAAATAATAATAATAATAAAATAAATAAATAAATATATATATATATATTAAAAAATAATAATAATTATACACATACAATAATTATACACACACACACAAAATATATATATACTCGCTGGTGGAGAGCCAAACGTTTTCTTCTGTTAATTTACTTTTTGTCCAGATTCACTTTATTTTAGGTCAAATAAATTTTATTTTTACATTTCTTTTTACTTCTTCCTCCTTCCTTGTATTGATTCCACATAGTCCTTGAGAAATTGAAAAGTGCTGATAAATAAAGATTTTTTTTTCCTCCCTCCTCAGTAGATAGTTAAGTAGGGGCATCTGAGAAGCAATTAAAAAAAAAAAAGGCTGGCCTAAACTGTAAATGGTGTTTATAAGTGTATGTACCTGTCCTATTGTATTTAGTACTCATTTGTTAGTACCCTGAGTATCTATATATTCTCTCTAATATATAACTTTGTAAATTGGTTCACATTCATTCACTGAGTCTCTGTTTCATTTGGCTCATCTTCTGTTATTCGTAATGCTGTCCATCAACGCATTCTCAACTTCTGTCGAACAAATGATCAAGTTAGATATGAGGGCTTACCCCTGGGTCATAACAGCACATTGATATTATTCTAAAATCACTGTGAATTCCCATAAATTGAAAAAGGTTTTAGCATAATAGTGTAGGACTTCGGATGCCATTTGAGATGCTGTGTAGATGCCAGTGTTCCACTTATCTCTGATGCATTTATGCATCATTTGCCCAAGGTTTTCTTGTGAAAATGCTTACATCTATATTACAGTAGCACAAGATAACTAGTTTACTATGCTAATATCCAGTCAGAGTGCTGTTTCCCAGAATGTAATATGGACATTACAACAGTGCATACCTGTAACAGGTGAGTGGTTTGGATAGCACACAGAGATTAAAATATCGTACATGTAACCCAAGGGAATTGGCTACTAGGAGTTCAGATTCTGGAATTTGACTGGACTAATAAACAAGCTTTTCACTAAAAGCAATTTGCATCAAAGGTCATTTCCTTTGAGAGGGGAGTCCAAAGTCAGGATGAGAATCAGAAAGGCATAAAGAATAAATAAGCATGAGCAAGCAGTAATCAGGGGAAAAATAAATCCAAGCACAGACCTGTAGTGCACAGCCTCTGGCCACAGCCTCGTCCGCATTTAGAGTTGTGCTTATCTCCTTCCCAAAATATTTGCTGACTCGCTCTTTGATGGCAGGGATCCGAGAGGCACCACCTACGATCTCTACTGCATAAATATCCTCTTTCTTCAGCTCTGAAGTAAGCAAAGAGATAATTATATCAAACAGTATTGTGTGTGCAGGTAAAAAAAAAAAAAAAAAAAAAGGGGAGGGGGGCGATTTTACTCACTGGCTTGTTCAATCACACTACGCAGGGGAGCCTCCACTTTGGCCAGCAGCCCTGCACACATCTCCTCGAACTGGCCTCTGGAACAAGAGAGTCATCAAGCTATTATTAGTAACAGTGTTCAAACTAAAGTAGCCACATACATCATGCATTCAAGGTCGATTACAAGCATATCCTCTCAGTCAGAGACCAATATAACCCACATTATTTGCTCATTTTAGAGTTGCTGGGAGACAAACCTGTTGAGTTTGCTACTAACATCCACGTCATTCATGAAGCATTCAATGTTGAGCGGCAGATCTGAGGAATTGGCGCTCATGAGCTTTTTGAGCTTCTCGCACTCCTGGTACAGGCGCACAAGGGCCCGGGGCTTTGAGCGTACATCCAGCTTGTACTTCTTGGCAAACTCGTCACAGAAATATTGAACCAGTATCTCATCAAAGTCCTTGCCACCCAGTTCTGGGTCAAATGCTGAAGCTAGGACCTGGAGACATCAAGGCACACTGCATAACCATCACACACACAACATGGATACAGTCCAAAGCTTCATTAAAAATGACGGCTTCATATGATGGTGGTTAACAATGTTGGTGTCCTTGATTGGTGAATATAAAATGCCAGCATCTTCCGAAATGTGTTATGTATGCTGATTGTATATTGTATATGTCTGCTGATATATAAAATGTAGTTGGTCCTTAACTACGGACCAGACGTTTCAGAAATTTCTGAACTTCATCCGAACAGCCACTGGATGGCAATTTCGGATAGCAACTGACCAATGACATTTTAAACTTCAGAGATTTTCAGATCACAGTTGGATTGGCTGTTTGGATGAAGTTCATTCATTCAGAATGCACAAATTCGTCAAAAGGCAAACTGAGGCCCAGCTTTTAGCGCTTCTCCAATGTTTTTCACAACAAATGGTGAACTGGGTCAATTTTTTGTGGGCAATCATTCTTGGGCTTTTTCTGAATGGATACTTCTCAAAAACATGGTTTGGGAGGTGAAAGTTAAGCGTCTTTTTCATTCATTAAATGAACGGAGGGGACACTTAAATATATCAGGTGCAGGTACTTCTCGCCAGGGCAGGTGTTGAACCGTGGCGGGTTGAGGTTTAAAAGTACCAGTGCTTTTCTTTTTCAAAAGTAAGATTTTTGGAAAATAAGAGGTCTCACTTTTAATTAGTATTGATTTTTTGCCTTCAACAGGCTGTGGCTTGGTGCCTGTCCTAGAGAAAAGCAAATACGTTTGCCAGAGCATATTTTAATAACATGCTCGAACACATTCAACAAAAAAAAGCTAACACAGGCAGTAATTTAAAAGAAAAAAAGAGATGAGGAAGATAAATACTATATGACAGAAACCGAATCATGCAGAACACTTTCAGGCTGCAGTTAGCTTAGCAGTTACACAAGAGGCTTGAGTTCACCAACAGAGCAAGTCTTGATTTCTCTTTTCACTTTCTTTTAGCTTTGCATTCATGATTTCGGCCAACAACAGATTAATGTAAGTATTAATGCAAGTGTTCATGTGCAATAGACTCTGTTAAAGGACAGTATCTGTTACATATATTAAATGATTTGTTGGAACATGTGATTATCATAAATCAGGGTGCACCTGTACAATACAACTCCATTACTGCATATAACGCTCCATACAGTGTGAAATTACAGATTCATTCAATTTACATTGTTTCTTATGGGAAAATCTAATTAGAACTCTTAGTTTTCTGTACTCGACAAGGTGTCTTTAATGAAATAAGCTCCAAAGATTTGGTTAGGTTGAGATCAGGACTAATTGCTGGCCAGTTCAAAACAGTAAACTTTCCTTCTCAAGCATTCTTGTGCTTCTGGACATATGCTACGGGTCATTATCCTGGACCAGGATACTTTGAAACGTCACACCAACTTTCCTAAAGTACCCTCTTAGTTTTCTCAATTTCCTCAGCATTTTGGAAGGCTCTGGCCTGTTCGGTGATTCTACAGAGTATCAACTTCTTGGTAACATTTCAGAAACACTATAGACGCCAGGCAACCATGTGCTTTGACTTGTACACTGATTTTGTCTTTGGTTTCAAACTGAACAGTTAATGGTGTTCTGGCATCATTCATAGTTCTGTATTCTTTTTTTTCTTGACAAATGTACATTTTGTTATTACTGAGTCTTTTCTGTATCAAACTCACGGGGTTACATATACAAAGGCAGTTTAACTAAACAATGCATTTCAGGATACATTCACTTAATACTCCTCAGTGTGTCTGCTGGTGCCAACATATTAGGTGATATTTAAATTACTGCTGCCATCTGTGAGCAGTCACCTACGGTACCCTACCACAGTGTTCAACCACTGTCTGTCAAATACAGCGAGTTAACATTAAATACAGAACAAATTCTAATTCCTTTTATTGTGGGGGTTATGATGTATGGAAGGTTGCAACCTAAAAGTTATGTTCATGGGTACGAATGACAGAAATCTGGGAAAGCTTCTCTCATGTTTTCCGTGGTTAAGATTAGAAGTCCTGCTTGTTCTGTAATATGAGGGTTGCTAACATGCATGCAACATGCATGTCTTTGAAATTTGAGAGGAAACTGGATTACCCGGGAAAAAACCCAGACACACACGGGGAGAACGTGTAGACTCAACACAAGCAGAACAGTCAGTGATAGCAAGCTGTCAGAGGCTGTTTGTGTGCCAAGAAAATGCAATACACCTTTGTGTAAACAGCCTGTTGTTGAAAGTGCTATGTTTATTATTTTCAAGGTCGAGATTTGTAGTGTGACATTATGGTGCAAGGTTAGATCAGTGACAGACAATGATGCCGTTGTTGCTAATATGACCTTACCTTCAACTTTCCCTTGTTAAAAGCACAGGCAGAAACCTGGTAACCAGCATGTCCCACATCGACAAACACAACTGTCCTGGGTTTCTCCTCAGGAGCTGGCAAGTCCTGCTTGTAAATGCCATATGCCAATGAAACTGGGGAGAAAAAAAGATAACTAGGCACCTCAAATAACCACTCTAGGGCACAACGAGCATCAACGTCAACATCACGGCAAACATTGAGGAGAATGTTACCTGCAGTGGTATCGTTCATGAGCCGCAGACAGTTCAGACCAGCAATCTGTGCAGCATCTATGACTGATCTTCTCTCTGCATCTGTGAAGAAGCTGGGAACCTGAAGGGAAACAAGCATAAACTTTTCTATCTTTTTAAGTACAGAATAACACAAAAGAGCAGAACAGTATGTGAAGTATGCATGAGATCAAGTTAAAAAGAAGTACGCACAGAAATTACGCAGTCGACCACTGGCTTCTTGAGAGCAGCCTCAGCCGTCTCCTTCAGTTTGGTGAGCAGCATGCCTGTGACCTGCTCAATACTGAATACCTTCTCTTCCTCCATGTACATGACCTGGTGAATAAAATACAGCATTCTATTATTGGATTTTTTCCTTATAGTCAGAGCTATAAGCACATAAACCCATCCCAGATCACTCTCGTGATAGCAAGCAAAAATACAAAGCATAAAATTACTTTATAATACATTATAACGCCGTCAAATACAAAATACATACTGCTCACAAAAATTATCCCCTAATTTTTGTTAGCAGCATACATAAGCAGTATGCAAAAACACATACTGGGGGGATGGCAAAAAGAGCTGCCACATATAGTAAAATATCTCAGTGGAACAACTTATCGTGTACCAATTTGATTCCAGTTTGAGACAATACATAACCTTCTCTATTCCAATGACTAAACGCCAGTGGTTTATTATCCTTCCATTCACACAGAACAAGTCTCCTTGCTAAAAGTGTAAGGAGGTTTTTAACAATGTAAGGGAGCCCAACAAAGCATGGGGTTCACAACACTAACACCTGACCTATATACTGAGCAGAATAAGACATTTTAACACCTGAGCTTTAAATATGCATTTGAAGCACCTGAGAGTTTAAAAAAAAGTGATTCCCACAGCAAGGAAAACCTATTACTACTCAGTTGGTGGATCGACTCCTTCAGAAGTCAGATCGAATTGGCAAAAACAGCCCACAAGGTATAACAGTATATATACACCGCCTATCTGAAGGAATTTAAGACTCCAGGGCATCAGCCAATCTGTTTCTGCAGTCTGTTGTGATGGCTGCTCGAGCATCCTGAGTCACATTCCACCACTCCCAATCAACGTTTTTCCAGCTAAGCCCTACCTGAGCTACACAGCACGGCAAACAGGTTTTTTTTATTTGTTTGATCACATTTTAAATTTCACCTGCTAAGTTATAAGACCAACTACCCGAAATGCATTCATGTGCATTATTCACATATCAGACTCACATTTTAGCCATTTATCAGGTACCAGACTTACAACTGGTGTAATCTTACAAGTCAAGCAATTCTGGGTTTAAGGTTTTGCTCAAAGACCCAACAGTGGCAGCTCAGTAGAGCTGAGATTTGGACCGTAGATCCATAGTCTAATATCTGACCCATTCGATCAGCACAGTCCCCACATCTGCCTTGAACTGCCATATCGGTGCATCCGTGGTATGTAGCGTTCAATGCTGTAGCAGCGTCTGGGTTGAGGGTAGACTGTACCAGATTCTCTGGTAGGCCATGAACATGCTAGACTTTTCACCATACCATTTGCTGCGATGAGTAATTCTGCACCACAGGTTTCTGAAGCAAATAACATCCACAAGCAAAGCTTTGCCCTGTAAGTCCCTGTGTGGTCAACTTTGACGTGCAAATCTGCGTCCTCAACCAGATTTGGAGCTTTGTATAGTAGTACTGTAGAGCCGAAATGGAGGAAATGCTAACTGTAGCATTGTGTAAACATCATTTTATAACATTTGGATTGCTAAAGCTGAGAATATAATGAACCCACAACCTTTTCCCTTCTATAGTGCCATTCTCTGCTGAAGGAGAAGCTAGTAGTACCCCACTCGCTACGATATTTGTAGCCAACACTGTACTAATTCAACCAAAATTGATTTGGCCAATCTTCTCGCTCCATTTTGACCCTGCCTGTTTCACAGAACCAAGCAAACTGCAAATATCTATAGAGTGGAAGCAGATTTAAACAGTCCCAAATCTTAACTACACTTTCTATTTACAACAGTGCAAAGCTTTTTTTCATTCAATTCAAACCAGAATTGATACTAGTACATTAACAATTAGTATATTTGTATCTGTATGCCAACTAATAAAATCTCAAGTACAATCCAAGCAATGGGGGGTTAAAGGTCTTGCTGAGATGCCCATCAGTGGGAGCCTAGGGGTGTTAAAAAATGAGGACAGGACACGCATATTAATCAGTAGTTAAATAATTAACCATTGCACCACCAAAGTTCCAAGGACTATAAATTGCAAAGCTTCTATATATATATAGCTAGCTATAGCTATAGCTATAGCTAGTTCTTAACGTAAACGTTACCTTGATGCCAGTAGTCCCAGTAGGCATCTGGGTGAGATCATATACCAAGCCGGACTTTGCTGACTGGACATATGGGTCAGTGAATGCCCTGCCATGAAATCTCTTAAAACCCTGGACTGTGTTCTTGTAGTTTGTGACAACCTTTACGGAAGAAAGTAAGAACCATGAACAACATTAAGGCATCATCATAAACAAACCCATAATGATCAATATTTTCCAATCACAGACTTGCAATGTTTTTACAAATTCTTACCTGGCTCTTTGCAGCAGCTCCTATCGCCCGATTACGAGGACCAAAGGATACAAATGCCCTAGGAAAGTAAAAAGTTTTATACATTTAGCAGGAAGCGGAGTTATTTCTTTACCCTAATGCAACAGAGCCACCAACTGCACTATTATATTATTTTAAACCGGCACCAATGCAAACTGTTTGTCATATACTCACGTGTCCAAAGTAATTATGGATATTCATCTGTGCTTTTGTGCTAATATTACATAGGAATGCACATACTTGAACAATCCAAAAACTGCATAAAGTCAGACTGTCAGTAAACCAACTCATTATTATATTTATAATAAATTACTATACATGCACTGGTAATGGTAAAGCTCTAGGTTTTCATGACTTAGCCAATAATATCACAAAAAGATATGACATCAATCTTTAATAATTAAATAAATAAATTATTTGTGTTATTTGTATATACTATGACTCAAAATCTTCCCAAAAGTGTTTGGCTGCCGTTTTGCAGATGTTGCTTTTAATTCCAAGGTTGCCAGATCCTGTAAGAGAAACAAGCACCAGCTCCAAAGAAACGACCCAAAAGACGTAAAGCCTCTTCGAAAAAGCGGACCTGGCAATCATGCTTGATTCTTCGTCTCGCATGTGATGCATGAATGCATTTGCACACTTAGAAAACCAGATAAAAACAGACTATATATATATAAAAAAAATCTCTCTCTCTCTCTCTCTCTCTCTCTCTCTCTCTCTCTCTATAAAATATATA
>JAUZST010006115.1:0-15084 GCA_034779995.1 Parotocinclus haroldoi
CACACACACACACACACACACACACACACACACACACACACACACACACACACACACACACACACACACAGAGACATATATTTAGCAAACGTGTGTTTATGTGCACTTTCCATTGACATCATGATTAGTGTAGCCTGCTACACCCTAACACAAACGTTAATCCTCAGTAACCGAAAGGGACACTCCTGTCATGTTTAAGTTTTTTAAGTTGCTGTGAACAGTGTCCGCAGAAGTTAAAAATATAGACTTTGGCTCGTTTGTTTGTTTGTTTGTTTGTTTTTTCAAAAGAAAGTTGCCTTTCTTTGTCAAAGTCATTGTCTTTATGGGGACCAGTAAAATGTTCCCAGGAAAAATGTACTGTGAAATTTGACAGTCGCAGGTCGAAGTGGCCATATTACCATCAAAATCCATCGAAACTGTGAAATAATTTATAATAATAATTTAAGGAAATAATTTATGGCGGTTCATAGTCAAGCAAGTTTACAACTACTATGAAATTGGACAGTGGAATCATTGTTGCCATCAAACGTTCATAGTAGAACTGTGAACTTTATGGTTAAACTGTGAAAGTTCAAATTAAAACTGCCAAGCAATTTACAGTTTTAATATGAAATCGCTCAGTGCATTTTATTTGTGGGTTCCCACAAGGAAAATCTTTGTATTATTATTATTATTATTATTATTATTATTATTATTATTCCAGGACATGGGTCCAAGGCTGAAGTAAGTAACACACACCACACACCAGGGTTATTACACTTATTTATTTAATTATGTATTGTTTTATTTATTTTATGAGGTATTTTAAGTACCTCATATTAATGTTAGTCTTTTAGTTTACATGCAAAACCATGTTTATAGTTTAATGTATTAAAGTTACTTTTAAGGAAAAAGCAAATAGCATTTATGGTAAAAAAAATAAAAATAAAAGATAAAAAAATAATAATAATAAATATTCAGTGTATACACTGCTTACAAAAATTATATGAAATATCCCATAATTAAATAACCCCTAATTTCTGTTAGCAGTGTATTTAACAACTGAGGCCCAGTGGCTAGTGCTGTCACCACACAGCTCCAAAAACCCAGGTTTGAGTCCTGCCTATATGTTGTTTGCATGCTCTATAATTTTTAAGGGTTATCAGGTATCCTCCAAAACTCAAATTCGACAATTTGCCATTCACAAAGTGTATTATTGGACTGTGATGGCCTAGTGGTTAAGGTACTGGACTGTGCACCAGAAGGTCCAGGGTTCAAATCCCATCTCTGCCGTAGTTAGGTCCCTGAGCAAGGCCCTTACCCACAATTGCTTGGATTATAAGACTGTTTTAATTGTAAGTTGCTCTGGATAAGGGCGTCTGCTAAATGTCATAAATGTCAATGTACTATTGTGATAGTGAGTGTGTGTCTGCCTGTGCACCCTGAAACTGGTTTTTGTGCTGCAATATAAGTCTGGCCCTCTGTCACCATGAACTGAATAAGTTGCTTGGGTGAATGAGAAGGAGAGAGAAAAGAGGAATTCCTTTGCATATGCTTTGGATTTACTTTAGGAAATGCTCACTCTTTAGTGTATAATCATTTAGATCTCTTGTATTTTGTGTAGTTAAGAGTAGTAAAAACAAGTAAAGTCCATTTAGGGCATGGCACAGCATTCTAGCCCCCACTACAGGAACCCAGGGGTTGTACTCGGTAGTGCCTTCTGGCCATTTTGGGCATCACTTGCAAAAATTATATGCTGAATTTGAATTAGGAAACGTTAGTTAAGGAGTCTAGTTAAGTCCCTTAAGGAGGGGCATGTTTACAGCTGTGTTACATTATCTTTCATTTTAACATTTTTCAACTAATTGTTGAATCTCGGGTCCAGAGAAGCCGGTAGTGTTTCTAAATGTTGTTGATACATGGCTTTCGCTTTGCATTGGAAGAGTTTTATCTTGCACCTGTAGATGGTGCGACAAACTGTGTTCACTGACAGTGGTGACTGTTGTTTTTGAGCTCAAGTGGTAATATCTGTTGCATAATGATGTCAGTTTTTAATGTAGTGACACTTGAGGGATCGAAGGTCACGTGCATTCAATTTTAGTTTTCGTTCTTACCGCTTACTTGCAGAGAGTTCTCCATATTCTGTGAACCTTTTGATGATATTATGGACTGTAGATGACGAAATCCCTAAATTTCTTTCTTACATCCTTGCTTGTGAGCGACCGGAGTACCCGGAGTAAACCCACGCTGGCTTGCTGGTTTTCAAAAATATTGCATAAAACAGATGGGGGGATTTACTGCTTAATGTAGGGATGAAAACTTTGATACAAGACTAAACCAGTCTTACAAAATATTTCATAATGGTATTGTAAAAGCCATTGTGAGAGTGACTGGGTGATTCAGGTTGTCTGTGCTTGTTTTCTTCATGATAACTGACATCTGAATCTTGATAAATGTTCCCAGAGACAGAGGCAGGTTGAAGGTTCCTGTGAATATCTCTGCTAGCTTTGCTAGGCTGAGTGCTCATCGTGGCAACCTATTAATCTTCTGAAGAAGGTGCTGACCTCGTTGCCTTGTATGGCGCTGCTGTGGGGACAAGCAGGGCTGCTCTTGTAACCAGTACTGGAGTCCTTCCCATATACTTCATGTGTCAGTGCTTTTGAATTGGTCCTCATATTTTGAGAAGACTTTGGACCATGTTGTCCAAATAGCTGTTTTAGAAACTCTATCTCACAAAACTGAGTACACCCCTTACATTACTGTAACTATTTTATTATATGTTTTGTGAGGACAACACTTATAAGATATAAGATATATAAGATATAACACTTTGATACAGTGTAAAGTAGTCAGTCTACAGTGTGTATAAAAGTGCAATAAAAACATTGCTGTGCCCACAAAATAACTTAACCAACCACCAGCAACAAAAGTGAGTACACCCCTTAATGAAAATAGCCAAATTGTGCCCAGTTAGGCATTTTCCCTCCCTCATGTGATTCGTTATTGTTGTAAGGTCTCAGGTGTGCTAAATTTGTTGTTATCGCTGTCATACTGGTTACTGGAAGTTCAACATGGTACTTCAGGATCCTGTCTTTTGTCTTCTTGATCCTGGACAGGGTAAACCAGGAACAGACATGAACCTTCTTGGGTTCATACTGACTGCAATTAAATAAACATTGTTATTTGCATCTTCCATACTGTCCCAACTTTTCCTGATTTGTGATTGTACATTGTAGACCAACTCCTGTTGCTGAATATGCTCAAGGTGCTTAGGTGTGCATGCTAATAACATTTAATGAAGATAACTTTTATGAAGTAGTGAAATCAAACCTCTTAATGACGAGTTCGTCATTTGTTCCAGCATGTTTGAAAACTTGTCCTCGCATTAACAGCGTAATAATTAAGCTCAGAGTGAACAGAATGTTCTCTGTGAAACTGTGAAGAAGGGAGCACAGGCCTAGCCATTGATCACTTAAAGTAAACTAGTAAATGGCGCCATCTTTTGGATTTCTTTGAAGATGTTAGATGGTACACATTTTTACAAAAGCAACCACCCAGGAAAAATGTACTGTGAAATTTCATAGTAAATCTGTAAATTGCTTGACAGCTTTAACGTGAACTTTCACAGTTTTACCATAAAGTTCACAGTTCTACTATGAATTCTGGTGGTAATTTGGTCTCTTCATGATTCCACTGTCAAATTGTGAGTACAATTGTAAACTTGGTTGAGTATGAACCGACCATAAATTATTTCACAGTTCTACTCTGGATTTTGATGGTAACTTCATGGTTCTAATTTCAAATTTCAAGGTACGTTTTTTCTGGGACGTGTAGAACAAATGGTCACATACTCTTTAATTAAAAACATATAATATCAATATATAGGCAGTCAATATTCAGTCAGTAGTGTCCTGCTGCCCAAAACTGCAAGCTGTACCAACAAGATAAGCTCAGGTGACTTAATGTACTTCTTCCTGCTCTCAGTGAATTGAAGGTTAGGCTCCAGACCGTCTCCTCATGCAACCCCAGCCAAGATAAGCAGGGTTAAATGAGATGCGTTTCTTTGTACCAACAAGCTGTAGGTTGTAAAAATGTGGGCAGAAAGTAAATATTTTAAATAAATATACAAATATTTGGAATTTGCTGAAGGGTTGTATGTGGATGTAAACAGCAATATGACTTATTTAGCCTTATGTTATATATAAATACATAGCACTTCACTTTTTGTTTGTTCATTTTTTTTGCAAACTCCAGTCAGGGTTTTTTGTGTTTTTTACTGAGGAGAGGCTTCTGTCTAGCCACTCTGCCATAGCTTCAGCTGGAATGCTGCAATGATTGATCTTGGTTGACCTTCTGAAGGTTTCTCCCATCTGCACACAGGATCTTCATCTTCCATTTAAACACCATAGAGGTCACTGTGCTCTTGAGGACTTTCAGTGCAGCAGAATTGTTTTTGTAGCCTTCTCCAGACAGGTCCAACATGAGTTATGAGTCTCTGAGTCATACAGCCAGGTCTGTCCTTCTCATGGCTCGGTTTTTGCTCTGTGAGACCTTATATTGATACTTGTGTGTCTTTCCAAATAATTTCCTATCAACTGTATTCATCAAACATGAATGTATATTCATATACAAGATGAACAGAGTAAAACAAGTCGTGTTTCTTTGTACTAACTAGCTGGGAGTATGCCTACTCACCGAGGCATATCCAGTTCTCAGCAAGAATCCTTCCACTTCACGTCAATCACCTAAATAGCACATTATTAGGGGTCCGTAGCACTTTGTGCTAGGAACCCTATTGTAATTATAAGGTTAATTAATTTAAAATAATTATTAATTATTTTTTTTGCCGCGCTAAAACGCATTGCACAGACCAAACAGTAAGGCCTACAGACGTGAGACTTGGTCAACTGGTAGTAGTTGCTCCCGCTACTCAGGCGCAGAACCTGAGCCAAATCGGCCTCGTGGTGGCGCTATAGCGAGGCAAAGTGCGTTTGTCTTCGTTTCTCGCCAGCAAAATTTTACATATTAATGCAGCATTTTTTTCCCATGTTCTATGACCCCAAACTAAACTTATTGCAATTTGGAGTAAAGAGCTCCGCCTATGCCTAGGCCATATGCTAATAAACACATACCCCTAAAATCAAATTAATTTTCATTGAATTACAAATTCTATAACTCAAGAAGGCTTCATCAAAAAAACAAAAATGACACTTGGCAACTAGTTTGGAGACTAGAGTCTGGGGTCGCAATACAAATCTTGTGCATGTCAGTCATTAGGGGGCGCTATAACTGATACAAACACATTATTGCATTTTTTACATTGGTCCTACAGCGGTGCAATATGAAATTTGGCAAAGTAATACACAAACTACATCCACCTTATAAAGGACACATTGATTAACCGCAATTCCTTGACATCATCAGCCGATAGGCATTAACCAATCAGGACCAAACTTGACAAACGTCTTCACAGATGGGGTCTGCACTGACCAGAAAAGTTTTGAACATTTTGGCCACTAGGTGTCGCAAGTTGAGAATATCGAGCGTATCTTGCTCAAATTCTGCAATTTTGACATCAAATACATGTAATCTCATTCAGAGCAGTGGGCAAAGTTGCAAATCCAAGTCTGTTAAAAACATCCTTACTTTTGTCATAATCGCCAGATGTTTGAAAAAAAAACATTTTTCGAACTAGTGGCTGGGTTTTTGTGATACAGCCTTAATTTTGGCTTGGTTATAGACTTGGCACGAGTAGGTAAATAACCATTGAAAAACATCTTGACTGGTAAAGTCCCTGTGGCTTCCATGTAATCACCAATCATGGATACATCATCTATTCAAACCTAAACCACTATAACTCATCACCACTTGGTCCGATTATTACAACATTTGGTAAATCCATGTAGAATAGCAGTCCAATGCAGACTGCAAAATATGGTGAACATTGGCCTTCAGGGGGCGCAATGGCACATAAAAATGCTTACATTTGGTAAAAATCACTTTACGCTCACATGGGACTCACATAAACTTCTGATGTCATATGATTCAGTATGACATTTTGAACACTTTCCTATTGCATGTTATGTCAGAACTTGCATTATTTGGTCTTATTTGTCGCAAGACTAAAACTTATTATTCAGGCCTGCATATCGAAGCATTCCCCTTGATATACTAAACAGACTGTGTCCATGTCGTTGCGGTTTGTTATGCAATTACTCTCTGAGTTCTACGCATAGATGTAAATGCCACCTTTGGCTGTTGTCGAGAGTGGTCCCGTGAAGTCCAGCTTACCCTACGGACCAATCGCCGCTTGCGGCTATACTTTACATTTTAACTGTCATTTCTCATAATAAGCTACAACCGAGTTTGAAATATAAAAAAGCAACACTATACAATTTAGTTACAATTATAAACGTAATGTTTCTAGTAATTTCTTTTTTACAGTGAACTAGTTATCTTTTAAAAAAACACATAAAAAGGAATATTGTTTTACATTGTTTGTACTTCAGAAATAAAAAAGCAATGTCTTTTATTTAATAGAAAAATAAATAATCGTTAGAAGACAGAATCGAAAAATGAGTAGAGTGTTTCGTTACAGCCCTACTGGATGTAATATTGAGAAATGCCAGGTTTTAAAATATGACCAGAACACACAGGACGGATATTCAGAAATGACTGTTTTATTAAAGCCTAACTGCTTCAAATGTCAGGCTTTATTAAGTTTATTAAGTATGTTCTGACTGTCATTCAGTGTTACTGTAGCTTTGTTAAATACAGATGGTGGCACAGATACACCTGGGTGAGGTTCTACGTATTTAATGTCCATTACTTTATGAAAAAAGACATTAGGAACAATGGACAAGGAAAAAAACTGCACGATTGTGCGTTACCTCACTCTTTTCAAAAGATAAACATAAAAGCGTAAAAACCTGAGGTTATTCATAAATCTTTTCCTCCACAAGGTAATGTGTTGTAGTATAAGCAGTACTAATAATATTTATAATAGCAACAATAACAATACATGAATTTTCAGTAGGCTGTAAAGAATACATTGAATGACACGATACTCTTGAGTAGGAAACAGGGTGGGACAAAACTATGGCTTTTGTGCTACATGGACAAAAAAAATCCTTCAAACTGCAGGACAGTCGACAAAAGATGTCTATAAAAACAAGGCACATCAACCTGTTAGGCCACATCAAAGATAAACAAATAGGTATGAATTCTTACAGCACTCACAATCAAACGTGAAAAGAAATGTATTAAAGCCAGTAATAAGTGGAAATACTATGGCTTTCAAGGAGCAATATTAGTTTAAGCTGTTTCTTGTATTAGGAACCTGGGCCAGTTATTTAAATGAGCAGGGAGGAGTCAATCCGAGAAACAAAACATTTTTTTATTCAAAAACAGAAATGACACTTTTATAGTGTTCACACAGTCCCCGCCTCAATTGGCATCCTTGGTACGGATGTGTAAAATGTATTACAAGAAATTCACTGCTTGTTGAATTGGCTTAATTTCGCACTGAAAATGAGAGAAACAAAAATCCGACATTTAATTGAAGTACGTTTAGTGTGAGAAAAGTAGTCCTAATCAAAAACATATGATCAACAAAACCACAAATACTTTGTACAATTTCTCTTTGGGAATAAAACAGCACCTGATCTTCTCCTATAACATCCTATAAAGCTGAAAACACAGAGCAGGCTAATTGAGACCATTTGTTTTAACGGAATCTCTCCAGATCCTCCGGGGTTTTACAGGACTAAATTTAGTAAAATGACTGCTTGAAAGTTCTTAAAACACTGATTAAAATCTTTACAAATTCAATAAGAAATGCTTCTGTAACTTTCTGTTCCTAAGAGTTCCTATGGCAAATAATTGCAATAATGTGGCATGTGGTTTTGAATTGAAAAACATATATATTCTTGATGATGATTTTTTTTTTTGCTCGACTTCAATGAAAGTTGGATTTTTCTCAGTGTTATAACACATTAATCTAATACACTAAAAGATTCGTTTTTAACGAACCCAGTAATAATAAAAACAACCCAGTGCCAGTAATTGTGGCGGGGACTGCAGCAACAATCCTAAACATATTCAAAAATTGTGATTACATCATTTTAGAGCCATCACACCATCAGCCATAACTGATTAGTGAAGTAGCCCTGTTGTTACTATAGGTTACTATGGTGACTATTTATTAACACCTCTGCCTAAAATCAACTTCAGTACAGAATGCAACAGAATTCAAAAATGACAAATATTAGTTCTCGAACACAAATAATAGACAAAGGTTTTACGTTTACCTCCCCTTTTGGCTGCAATGTTCCCTTTATTTTTGGCTAAGGCGGACTGACAGACACTCATTAGTGATCGTTCTTTCTAGTCAAGTCAATACCACAATCTCAAAAACAGCTTTTATGCCTCACACCACACCAAACAGCCCCTTTTCATGAAAATGGTAGTGCTGTGTAATCATAAGTACACTGTATAATTTAGTGCATGCTTCCGCTCAGATTATTCCAACTATAACCATGCAGCCTTCAGAAATACACCATTGTCCTGTTACACCAAGAGCCAGTCCTAAAATCAGCCGTTTTTCTATCCTTTGTGTCCAAGCATGCCCAAGAGAGTGCTGTTGCTGTTTTGTTATTATTCAAGCATCTGTGGGATAAAACAATCACAACAAGAACAAGAGAAAAAAAGGATTAATATCAGAAATATGACACACAAAAATGCTCTTTGTATACAATTTGTTGTTCTTAGATGTGTGATAGATGGGTCAGCAATAACGGTGTGCCATATCATATCGGTATAATTTTTTAGACGATATAAAACATCCATATTGTCTTTTTGTAATGACGTAATGGATTTACAGAGTATGGAGTACTTCCATTACGTTACTCATAGGCAGAGCAGCGGATATGGCAGAAAGTGGGTTCTGTGGAGGTGGAGATTGTCCCAAAAAATATAGCGACTTCTGTAGTGTGGTTTTGGTACAAAATATCAGATGTACAACAAACTGCAGTGATATGTAAGCTATGCAAAAGGTCTGTAACAACAAATCTAATCTGTTTCACCACCTCAAGCAGAATCGCGTAGCTGAGTACGAGGAAAGCCAAAAATGCCGTGAGGTCAGGTATTTCAAAGTATAAAATCTATGTTGTTGAAATATATTGCTATCGCAAAAGTACGCTAAAATATCGCGATGTTATTTTAGGACCATATTGCCCAAACCTAGCCAGCAATGTGCAGAAAAGTGTTTGGAGTTGCTGCTTGGAGTATGTAATGATAAAGCTTTTGTGTGTCTAAATACTGTATACAGAGCCAAAACCAACATTAACCATAATGCAACAGACTTTTAATGTACACATTCTACAACACGCTGGAAAAAAATAGTCAGAATTGCAAACGATTAGCCACCTTACCTGATACTAAAGGTCCTGGATAACTTTTCCATGGCATAAACATGTCTGCAATTTGTTAATAGGCTGTGATAACTAAACATGTCATTTGTCCAGGGGTGGCCAAATGTTTACTCAAAACCCTAGATGGTAATATTAGGACTGTGTACATGGTATTGGTGTTTTAATAAGAATAATAATAGTTGTTATAATAATAATAACAACAATAAATAATACTAATAATTATAAAATATAAAAATTATAAAAAATAACTAATAACTAATAATAATAAAAACAATAATAATGTATATTTGTTTACGTAGGAATACAGCAAAAAAAAATTCAGGTAGCTACCGTGAACTAATCTAGTCCCAGACATGCATCACAGAGGCATAACTGCCCATGTCTGAGGGAGGATGGATGATCAGACTCCACACCTCATTTAAACATAAACAAAAACATTGATAATAATTCATGCTTTCAATTAAGCTCTAACATCTTGGAATTAAGCATCTAACCCTTTGATCTTACTCAGCAGCCACTTTATCATTGTCATTATCTCACAAGTCATGGGAGAAACATGTCAAATTCACACAGGCAGTCAACGGATCTCAGGTTCAAACCGGGGACCCTGGATCTGTGCCGATCAAAGTGTAACTGCTTCACCACCCTGACACACAGTCAGCAGCTCTACAGTCACGTGAGTTAGAATGCGTGTTGCAGTAATTATTTCGTACTTGTGGAAACAGCCGAGTGCCCTCTGGAGCTTTTGATTTCCAGAAAACCCGTGTAGGTATCATATGCAAACACGATGCCCGCAATTAGACCGAACACCTGTGAAAAAGAGAAGTACACTGTTCAGATGATGGGACAATGAAACTGCAAAACATATTAACATGTATTTGAAAATCGTTACCATGATGTGGCATTTGAACAGAATTAGATTTGGTTACTCTGACGTTGATTTTGAACAGATTCAATAATCTAATTGCCAGTACTGCAACCAGTAGTAACACCAGTCTGTTTGCATGTGCAGCCGTGGTTCGATGAAGCTATTATCCTACTTAACCCATGCATTACATTGCCAAATACATTATCTGTTGCTGTTGTAATGACACAAGTAACAGCACAGACTCTTGTAGCATCAGTGTGAGCAGACTGAATGCTGAGCAACGTTTTTTTTTCTTGGTGCACTCCTGATGATGCTAAACATTTGCTGATGCGTTGGATCTGTGCTCCGAATAGGGCTGCAACAACGAATCGATAAAATCGATAAAAAATCGATTATTAAAAGTGTTGGCAACGAATTTCATTATCGATTCGTTTTGTCACACGATTTATGTCTTACTCGCCTTTACATATACGCTTACATCACGCTGGAAGAAAAATAAAAAAGTGTTTTATTCGAGCTACTCTAATTTGTGTAATTAGGTATTTACACACTGTTACATTTTGTACCAGTGTGTGCGTATCTCTTAGCTTTTGCACTTTTGTTGCTTACTCGCCTTAACCTAATGCTGTAAATAAAACATTTATTGACCTAGTTTAAATTAATCCGTCTATACTCATGCTATACTGTCTTTCTCATTCCAGAAAACAACAGCACTTTTAAGTCTTATTTAATTGAATCTATTATTATTTAATTATTGTAAGCACTTATTTTCTCTGTTATTTAATGCTCTATTTCCGATTAAAGACATGGAAAATATTTTTTTAAATATCCGATTCATCGATTAATCGGAAAAAAAAATAATCGACCGATTAATCGATTATTAAAAAAATCGTTAGTTGCATCCCTACTCCGAAGTGATAGGGGTGTAACGATTCACTCTGCTCGCCATTCCATTCGATTCGCGATTTTTTTTTTTTTTTTCACTATGACATTTGACAAAGGACGTTCCTTTTCTGTTTCTGTAGTGTAAATAAAGGATATTTTCTTGTATACGTTCTTTGAACAATAACAATTAGTCCCTCGCAATTAAAAGAAAATACTATAAATCTGTAAACGTTGTAATCAATATGCTCTATTCCAGTGCATTGCCTCTGTACAATATTTATTAGCATTCTGTCATTGCTATACTAAACAACAGCCTTTGTGCGTCTGACTTAATTTGTGTCACTGCCTTGTTCTGTTTTTGCTTTGCAGCGATCTGGAGCAGCAATCCTAATTTCTTTTTCTAACATGACAAAAAAGGCATTATGTTATCGTACTGTAGCTTAGATCGCCATATATTCAATAACCGTGGGGAAAACATTCTTTTCTATTCTGTATTAAAATAGTATTGTGAACTTTTTTGTGTACAGACGACTTCCCATAATTCTATTAAAAATTAATCAAAATAAACTCGGAACCCTATAGGCATCTGTAAGTATAAAAAATAGAAATAAATAAATGTAGAAATAAATAAAACATGAATCCATTTTACACTTTGTCATGAAAAAGAGCAACTGAAAAGAAATGCTTTTATTGTACTTGAATACATTTCCACATATCAACATTTACTTGGGTTCTTTCTGTATTATTTCATTCATTCATTATCTTCCGGTTAATCCGCTTAATAAACGCTGGCCTCAAGAGCAGGAACAACCCTAGATGGGGTGCCAATCCATTGGACCCAGGCCGCTCCACCCTGGAATTGAACCCGGGACCTTCTTGCTGTGAGGCAGTGGTGCTGCCCACTGAGCCGGCTATTATTTCATTTATTTATTTATTGGTTTATTTTAATATGTATTTAATGATATAGTTCCACATTTCTTCATTCATTTATTTCCACAGTTATTTATTTCCACATATTTATAATTTCTGAAGCTGTCTTGTAATACTGATGCAATGTTTTACAAGCAATTGCAAATGAGATGACTGTTAGAACCACACTCCAAGTGACTGTCTGCTCTATCGTTTAGAAAAAGGAACGGACGGTTTAACTCACATGAGCTTTGATACGGATGTGAACTTTGATGTAGGTGCGTTAGACAGTCTTCAAGACGTCACCCACCACTTTCACCTTCTCTCTGATCAGAGGAGGTGAATGTACTAACCGCACAGAAAATAAAATTATTACGGTAATGCGCTACGACTGCGCTTTTAGTTTATTATGTTCAAGCCAATACGGCAGTGAATGAAGCAGGGATTAAAATATGTTTCCAGTTGGCGACATGGATATATTTGAACTGTCTAAAAGGTGTCAATAATATTTTAAAGATGCACTTGGTCAAATTAGTCCGTTTATACTGTGAAATATGAATAAATTAACTTCGAGCATGCCTACATCTGAGCTTCTGTGCTTATTGTTTTAATAAAGCTCATAATATATAATTCATTCAAATTAGATTTGATTACAGAAGTGATTCCACTCAGTTTGTACTAAATAAATGCTGAAAATGTACAAAAAAACCCAAACAAAACATTTATTTTAGTGTGCCCTTTTTCATGACAAAAAAGCATCAATTTTGTATGTATTGATTCATAAATTTGTTTACAAATGTATCTATTTAGACTTGTGTCAATTTTAGATGCATGGTCCCATCGATTTTTGCACCCCTAAAAACTGTAGTTTATCATCATTTTTCATTTTCTCCAACAACTGACCCCGAATAATGAGAGATTATTGTTCTCCCAACAGTGCAATTAAATAGTGCAGTCTTTTTACGTAATTCTGTGTGTGACTTGCTTAGGAACTGAGAAAAAAAAACCAAACCACCTCCTGCAAAAGATTGTGAGGGCCCATTTGGCTTTCGGTACAAGTTGTTGCTTGTTTCTCATTAATATCAACCAGCTTACTTTTTCTTGTGCCAATTCTCTGTGCTACTCTGTCCCATAGTCATTCAGAAACATTATATACCAGCAGGATAATAACAGATTCATTCATAATAATCATATACAAATACTAATGCGTGACAGGATCTTCAACACATGTATCAGAGTCTGGTCAACAACTGACCCTGTGATTAAATCTACTATTTATCCCGGTGCATAACCCACCATCATCACTAATGAAAAATATCGTCATGATATAGGAAGATGGGACACATTTTAATCCTAGGGAGCTTAACATAACACAAAATGAATTGGGACACGTGCAGAACTACAGTGCTTATTATTATTATTATTATTATTAGCAGTGGGAAGGAGCAATACAGCAAAATCAGTTGCTACTACTACAACATGATAGGGCAATTATAAAGACAAGTGGAAAAGAAAGTGGTCTGACCCCGCCCGCGATGCGCGCTCCATCTCCCGAGCCCCCGATCACACAAATCAGAGAAGTGATGACGTAGAGCAGTGCACCGATGGCAGCACGGATGACGTCCTGCAAGACGCAACAAGAGTGAGCGTAATTCTGTCTGCCTTCATGCATTTTATCGTTCACTCTGTTTATTGTGCTGGTTTCATATGCCACCGAGCATAAATAAAAATCTGATTATATCTCATAATTTGGTGGCTTATGGTGGATGAACTTTGTTTGAATACTTACACTCCAGACCCAGTTGATGAACTGGAACTGTTTGTCAAACCCCATCATGAAGACAATGAAGAAGACGGCGGCAAACACCAGCTCAATGATCGCCACGGATGAGTAACCGGTGTACACCGATGCTGCGTAACAGATCGTGGTAATTAAGCTCAGGAGCTAGAGTAAAGAAAAACACAAAAACACAAATTGGTGATACAGCAAATAAAATGTACTGACCAGCACAGGAATCAAAAGTTTTCAAATACTTTTCAACTATAGTGGTACCTCAGTTTTCAACCACCTCAGAACTTGTCGAATTCAGTTCTTGATGCATTCTGAATAGAAAAATGTGTCCCGGTTCTCATCGTACTCTGTACACTTGCTTAGACTCGCATTAGTCAATTACTACAATTCACGAGTCACAGCAGTCTTTGCTCAATGACGATCCTCTGCTAATTATCGTGTTTTTCTTTATTTTTACATCTACAGTTCACAGTTTTTGGCTTTTACTTTTCACTTTCAATCCAATTTCACTTTTAAACTCATTAAAGTAATTAAGACTTTTCTACGCTTGTTTAAAATAAATAAAATCAGCTTTGGGTTAATGATTTTGGTTAATATCGGCCTTATCACGAGCTCTACCAAACTCTTTGGTTCATAATACACTGAACTTATGATGGATTTGTCTGGACATCCCCATCGTAATTCAGGGAGCACCTGTACAATAGAATTTCATTAATGTATATAATACCTTATACAGTATGGATTATAGAGTCTGGGCTCTGGAACGGATTCATTCCACTGAGCTGAGGTATCACTGTATATTTGAGGTGTCATTTAGTCACCAGGTTCTAAATTCCTCATCTCCATGGGAGTTTGCATGGTTGCTGAAACCTTCTTCCTTTTTTATTACCAACCCATGTTGGGGGGAGAGACAGAGGAGCACAGGTCTGCTCTCTCCCACTGCATTCCACACCACATGCTAAAGAGGGAGTTGGAGCCTTACCAGGTTTCACACCAAGAGCCATTAATCCTGTCTACTAGAGAAGAATTAGTTCTCTAAGAAATACGGCGTGCCAAAAAAAAAGACATACCACCGACTCTCACGTTACTCTATTCATGTAATCTCTACTTCTAAAGCTCTTATTTTAGTCCTGCAGTCTCTCTGTCATGCTGAGTGGAGCCATGACAGATAAATATCACAAATTTAATAGGATGTGAGATAAATGCTGACAAACTTAGCT
>JAUZST010006116.1:0-15083 GCA_034779995.1 Parotocinclus haroldoi
TAAAGTGACGTGTGAATAAAGAGAAAGAGATTAACTGTTTAAAAGTTATTAAATTAGGCCAGGTCCATATTGTGTAACTTGGGCGCGGTAGGAGTTTAATACACCAGTACACCACCGCAGGGACCTGGGTTTGACTTCTGGGGGTGCCTTCCGAATGGCTACTTTTAAAGGAGGAGGGTCACTGTCATGAACAACTAAATTGTGTGTGTGTGTGTGTGTGTGTGTGTGTGTGTGTGTTATACTCACAGCACTGGTGGTGCAAGTGTCTCTTCCTGGTGTAGCCTCTCTGTCTGGCGCAGTTTTAAGATCTCGCTGTAGTTTAGTGCATTGACTTTGTTCTTAAAGAGCTCAAGTGAGGTGGGCTTACTTGCCAGGGTCCTCGTGATCTGCTCACGCACCACCTGCATCACCTAGACACACACGCACGCACACGCACGCACACAATCATTACTAAACAATCAAACCGCAACTGGTTTTGACACTGCTGTCTGTATTGTAGCAATGTTCTTTAATGCATGAGTGCTTTTGTTCCTATTCATCACCCTTATGCTAAGCTACATTAGTCAAACTCTCAAGCATGGCGTGACTGCGATGTGCGACCTGATGAGCAGAGACCGAAGCGCACACCCACACAGCTTGACCTCGGTCACCCCTATCGCAGGTCAGGACTGTGGGAGGGGAGAGGGCTGACTGAGAGCAGACAGAGGAGGAAATGAAAGGATGAAGAATGAGCAGGCACAATGGCGCCCAGGCTCTCCCTCTCTGCAGAGCAGGGTCTCCAGCTGTGGCGGTGACAGCAGCACAATGCTACGCTAACTCAACCGTTTAAAAAAGGACTGACCCAGGTTCACATCACCACAATTCAACCAGCTACTACTGCCTGTCTGACATGCCCTCCCTCCCTCCCCCTCCTCAACCTCTCACTCACTCTCACGCTAAACAACCTGCAGGCACGAGCATGGGAATATTTCAACAGAAACTACCAATAACTCATTGGAACTATTTACATTTACGGCATTAAGCAGATGGCCTTTTCCAGAGCGACTAACATCTGAAACGGTCTTACAATTCAAGCAAATCATGGCTTAAGGGCCTTGCTCAAGGACCCAACTGGTTTTGGCAGAGGTGGGATTTGAGTCCAGTACCTTAACCGCTAGGCTACCGCCATTTAATCTCAATTTAGTAAATGGAACATTAAAAGGAACTAAATACAAATTAATTCACAAGTTTAAATCGTTACATTTTATGCAGAAGCTTGCTTATCGAGCTCCGAGCCATGGGGGTCTGCTGCCTATCCCTGTAGAACACACATAACTGTGCCCTGGAGGGGGCACCAGCCCATCACTGTTGCAGAGCTGGGGAGTGAATCCTTAACCGGCCTCTGTAACCTTATGATACATCAAACTGTGGCTGCACGAGGGTTACAGCTCGGCCAAAGCGCATCTGTGTTACTCTTTTAGATGCATTACATAAACGCACACCCTTGTGCACAGTTGAACGTTATCCTCCTCTGCCTCAGGCCAGCTTTCCTGTCTTGGTCAGAGCATTGCTTTGCATTTCTAACCAGTCTACCAAACAGTTCATTAAATAGTTTTCAGATCTAGTGACTGGCATTGCAACCAATAAGGCAGCACGGTGGTACAGAGGGTGGCATTGCCGCCTCACAGCTCCGAGATTCCCAGCTTGATCTCGTTCCTTGGAGCTGCTCTCAGAATGTGCATGTCCTCCCCGTGTCTGTGTGGGTTTTCTCTGGGTACTTCAGTTTTCCCCCACAGCCCAAAGAAATGCGTGTTAGGTTAATTGGTGTTTTCAGTGCACTTAGTGTGCGAGTGTGTCTGTCTAGGGTTGTTCCTGCCTTGCCCCCGTGTCATCGGTTAGGCTCCGGCTCTCCTGTGACCCTGACTAGGATAAGCAGGTATTGAATGGATGGTTGGATTGCAAGCAGGAAACTGGATGATATCTTTTATTAACAGTCTCCTGTTTTGTGAGTCAGACTCCCTAAGGAGCCAGCAGGCCCGTAAAACACTAAAAACATTTAGCATATGTCTGGAACACATCCTACGAACCCAACACATGACGTGTCATTATCAGACTTTTCGGAAAACATTTCGAAACATTTCAAATCTTCTTTATATGCTGGGTCGAATTTCAGCTTTAACTAACAGTTCGATCTTCAGAAGCATTCATTATTGCTGGGAAATCTAATTTCTGCATTTAAAGACCATCTTATCCACTGGTACACTCTTACAATTCAGTTAAGGGGTCTTGCCCAAGGACCTAACAGTGGAAACCCTTGAACCGTTGAACCGCTGACCATCTGTTTCACAAACCAGTACATTGACTACTGACCAATGTCAAGTTTTGAAACGCCTTTGCTTGAAAATCAACGTTTGATATATAGCTTCCTGCATGTCCACAGTTTCATTCATGCCTACAGTGTAAAACAAGAGGCATAAAGTTTCTTCAATCGTGAGAGGGGTAGGTTGTTTGGAAAAAAAAAAAAAAAAAGAGGGGATATTTTAAAACGAATACGAAGAGGATCTCACAAGAAGTGTCAGTGCTGGAACTACCCATCATCCTTTGGTTCTATAGTGGAAACAGTTCCAACACCTTTTCCACCACACTGCCAGGCACACGGTTGCAAATCAAAAAAGAATAAATAAATCACCTACAATACATGGAGGGATGACTAAAACTACTCGTGTAACGTATCACTAGAACAGAAAAGTCAAAAGCAATCAGCTGAAACGTCATTACCATAGGACTGTCATCTCCTCTCAACAACCACAATGGATCAACTCAGCAAAAAGCTCAGCAACACAACAGTAACAGCACTAGGAGCTCACGATACAGTTCACAGCAGCCGTACACTACCCCTTTCCTTCATGCCGTTACCTTCTCCTCCATTTCATCCTGCATTTACATCCCACTCGTCTGTCAGCCTCGTTTGCTAGCCAAAGTATCATTTATTCCTTATTATGACGTACTCCATCTTTAAACCTACCTCTGCCATGGTTAAGGCCACCTCTGTGAAACCTCACCTAATGTGTTTGTGTATCTATACGCGATTCTGTGGATCCTCCCTCAAGCCACCTCCAACACAGGGATGCCTATCGCCCCAAAACGGGGAGCATCCCTCTGAAAATCCCGCCCTCAAAATATTCAGCAAGCGCACGCGCGCGCACACACACGCACACACACGCACGCACACACACACACACACACGCACACACAAACACGTGTACAGAGTTTGTGAAGCAGCTGACTGAAACTAGCTGCCAGGAAAAGTGGTAAAGAAACAGCTCAGAGATGAAAAGGGAGAAAATGAGAAAACCAGGGACTGAGAGAGTGAGAGTCTGCAGAGGTGTGGAAAAGGCAGGACAGAGTGAATGCCACACACTGAGGAATATTAAGCAGCACATGAGATCATTTCTGAGCAGAATGTGTTTGAGTGTTTTTTGTGCATCATACTGGCTTTCTTAAACTACCATGAAAGCAGTTGAAGAGTTTATGAACTCCGCTTTGAAGTGATTTGTGTGAGCGCTTAAGGGAGGTGTTTGACCGGACCTTTGCTGGAATATGTGGTCAGGGATAGTAGTCTGGGCTAAACTTCTCAGCCTCCTTCCACCATGACCCTCACAGACACAAAGGGTTGGAACCCAAGACGAATATCTCAGTGTTTCATATGGCAGCAGCCAATTCTGTCCAAATGTACCAAGATATGGGATGGCAGATAACTTGGTACTAAGAAATTACTTTAAATTACTAACTGGTATTTTTAATATGGAATTTTGTTCTTGAAATAATGAGCCAGCAAATGCACCATGTAGGAAGGTGCTAACTAAAAATAAGTACTTTTTTTTACTGTATTTTATATGAAGTCAGAGAAATAAGAGAGGCTTTTTTTAAAACACAAAGCTAATTTCAGTCTTCCAGTCACGTTGTTTCTGGACTGAGCTTTGTTCTGTCCTTTAGTGCTGATTTAACTAAGCAATTGTGCTGGGGAACAGAGTGGAACTGCTATTGTTGTGCTAAAACCCTCGTGAAAAAAGATTAGCCTCATCACTCCGGCCATGAGTAGTAGTAATGGTGGGGGTCACCAAAAACAAGAGACACTCATTCCAACTCTAGGGTTAAAAGGTCTTTTACAGTCTAAATGTTCTGTAAAAGGGAGGCACGTTTTGAACACAGCCATGGTTGACCTTTCCTTTTTCCTTTCCTTTTTCTAGGGTGGAAATGTTTAACCAGTCAACAAAACCCTCAGTGTTAATTGGTTCTCAGCTATGTGACCTGTCCAGAGGATTCAGTTAAAATCCCATTGTAGTGTTGTTTATTACTAACTCTAAATCAGCAGCACAGCAGTCAGTCTCACATTTGCTGCATAATTAACAACTATGGATTTTACAAGAACATTAACTCTTCAGCCACAAAATGATTCACTCTCTATTCAAGCCAAAGCAAAATATGTACACTATCACCAAAGTCCCAAAACCTCTGAAGAATACCTTTTGAGGAAAGAAAGTAATCCAGAATTTATAAAAATTCTAATGATGTTCTAAAACAGTTTGAGAAACCAATGGTTCTAAAGTATTTATGGGAATCCACAGGGTTCCGAGATATGTACTGCTCACAAGAATTAATTGAGATATATGCTCTATTTTTTGTGAGAAGTGTAAAACCAAAGGGATCTGAAGTATGTATGCAAAACCAAAGGGCTGTGTAGCATCTACTGAACGCGAAGGGCTCTTAAACATCTATGGGAAACCGATGGGTTCTGAAGTATCTTGGAAATCACAACAGTCAGAAGAACCTAGAGAAAAGCAAAGTTCTGAAGCATCTAGAGAGACCAAGCTTCTATTTCCTGAGGCATACAGAGGAACCAAAGAATTCCAAACTATTTTAAAGAACCAACGGGGTTATGATGTATTATGAGAAATAAAAGGGTTCCAAAGTTTTTTTTAAGGAACTAAAGGAACCTGGAACCTGAATAACTTCACATTTAAATAATTAAACACATAAACGCTGTAATGTTTTTTTAGGATCACATCCTGTGAAACATCAACAGGTTTTGGAAAGGAGCTTCATGATCTTTCTGGAAATTGAACAGTGATGCATGACACGGTTCTGGAGTGCAGAGAAGTAAAGTAACATGTGAAAAGGATTAGTAGAGCAGGAAAACTAAGTAGGAGTCGTCCTTTAATGGCACAGTCCTGATACTTTTGGAGCAACTGAAGCAATGTTTGGAAATAATTTTACTAGCTCCGTCACCAGAGCAACAGTAGGCCTTAAGAACAAACAAATGGTCTGCAAACTACAACGTCTGGTAACTTTTTAAAAAACTCGGAATCTCCAAGAGAACCAAACAAGTCCTGGTTGAACCTCATTTAAATTTTCATTTCACTATAGGAACTACGATGACCAAGTAGGTATCCAGGTACAGTACTGTGCAAATGTCTCAGGCCACCACGATGTTATGTTTTATGACCGTGATACTATGATACACGTAGTTACTAGAATACAAATAGAAAACACAGGAAATTTGTATGCAAGTATTAAACTTAAAAAAAAAAAACTTTTGAAAAACAATTACTACAGGCTACAGTGACTTGTGTGTGACCTCCCTGTACACTTTAGCAATAGCAGCATGTGTCAGCTTCATCAGGATTCCAAGTTAACCCTTCTACAGTCTGAAGTTTGTTCAGAAAGGGTTATGGAAGGGTAGCAGCCAAGAAGCCACTTCTTTCGAATGGGGAACAGGGTAATAAAGCAAAGATATACTACATAGTACTCTATATTAAATTTAGATTACAAAGAAACCACATATTCTTCCTCAAGCTTTAAAATCTGATTTCTCATGTTCACTTCATTCATTTTCCCAAAGTCTACACTTTTAGTGGTAAGAGCGTCATTCAGATCCATTTTCCTTTGTACATAGGTAAAGATCTTTTGATTTTCTGCGTGGAAACATTGACGTAATTGTATTTGCTGGTTATGTGGAAATCACACAGTTCCTTCAGTTCCTTCAGTTACAGTCACCTCCTATCATATCCTGTCCATCTAATCTTACTGTATTCACAGGCAAAAACTGATCTTTGACTGAGGGTTTGCTGAAACATAAACACTATTTTACCCTGACATGGACTGCAGCCCTGTCCACGGCCTGTATTTCGGCCTGTTCCCACTGACTACCAAGGTAAGTTCCAGGCTCCAGACCAATCACAAACCCCAATAAACTGACCAGAACAAGTAGAACCAAAATCAATCTGTTTATATCTATAGAAACCAAACATTTTAAAGAGAGCTAGATAGTAATGCAAACAAGAAAAATGAACCCCAGGTTGTTCTACCTTATCGAAGTCCTCCTGTGTGGCTCTCATCTCCTTCCAGGTCTTGTTGAGAAGTTGGATGCAGATGCAGAAAAGCTCCTCCAGCAGCCGGTCTTGTGCAAAGAAGATGGGGTGGTAGTTGGACCCTGTTTCTGATGCTACAGAGAGAGTGAAAGTGAGACAGAGAGTGTAAAAGCTATGCAGATACAAGAAAAGCAACGTAGATAGATGATAGATGAGTCATGAGTGGCAGAATTTACAGAACATACAATACATTCAACTTATCCAATCACTCTGGATTAAAAACATTTCAAACCGTCATACACATTTGTCCACAATCTCACTCAGTTCTTTTGGGTCCTAATAGGCGCGAGTTCATCGATAATATCTTATTTGTTGTTTTAAATGTTGTCAAAGCGTAAACTTGATGTCCTGCAAAAGGGATGAACTTGGTCAGCCACATTGCTTAGGTAGGTCCGACTGTCCAAATTTCTATCCACAGGTATCAGGAAAATAAACTTACTCCATTACTCTACTCGTTACTATACCTCCACTAGCCTGAACTGTTTACACCTGCCAGGAAGGGTACCACATTTTGACCCATCCATCAGCTGGGTTCAGAATTCTGGATTTATCTGATCAGGACATCAGTACTTTATTTGGCTGCAATTTGCTTGATTGGACACCGTCTGTTAATGGGATCAATTCTTGGCAAGAATCCCCTTTGCTGCAAGTTGTTCCTCGGCCACACCATTCTCTGTTTACACCGTTGCACGTAAAAAGCCCAAAAGGCTGAATGTTTTCTAAATGCCATGTCTCACTGGCGGTCATTCAAACTGTCTGATTTTTCCTCCTTTTAATTTAGATCATAAGGTTCCCAAAACAATACGTTCTGAAGAACAAACGGCAACTGATTGTACCAATTTACAACGTTGGCTTTGAAGTGGAGTCGGCAACATGCTTTACACTCCCTCGTAAAAATCTTGATGAAGAGCACTTTCGAGAAACTCTCGCAAAACGAGGCTCAGGCTATTATTAGACGAGGCCAAGGTACCTGGGAATTTTACAGATTTCTACCTCTGATTAAGCCAAGTAGGAATAATTACTCCAGTGCTGTATAAAAGTTCTAGGCCACCATTAGATTTACTGTTTTAGCAACGGCATATAATGACAACTGAACCCAAAATGTGGACAAATGGGCAGCCTTTTCACCCTGTTAACCCTTTGGAAAACGTGGTTTGTTGGCTGCTATCCTTCCAAAAAGAAAGTTTCTTTGAACTGTAGAAGGGTCAACTTGCCATCCTTATAAAGCTGCTAGATGCTGCTACTAATGAAGTGCAATGGGAGGTCACACTAAATGCACTGCTCACACATAGTAGGGGATATTTCTAAATGAATATGAAGCTATTCAAAAAAGATGCATTGATTTTATTTTATTAGACAGGATCATCAGAAAAGCAAATGAAAAGTCAAAGAAAGTTGTTTGGTTACGTAAACAAGACATAAACGCAATCATGGTGATTGAGCAGCAAGTGATATATTCATGGGGGTCAAGCAGGACGAGAGTGGCCTACTGTTCAGTAGGGTGTATGATCATCCAAGAGTAACCAAAACACACTGGCAGTGATGGGGCATGGACAGGATCAGATTGTCCAGCAGTGCGACGCTCTTCATATTTATTCATATTTATTTTGAAATATCCCCTAATTTTTGTGTACTTGCCACTGTAGGCCCATGTCCTGTATGTTCTGGTTATATTCTAATAAAGAGACTGATAAATAATTCTATACGGTCATTATATCACTTCTAAAACAATGGTATATCTAATCTAATGGGGACCTATGACTTATGCACAGTACTGTATGTGCGGTAACTGTAACGTCACGGAATAAAACGCTTACATGTCTACAGTATAAACGACGGTTTGTAGTAGTGTCACAGAAGTGATGGAACGCAAACTTACGTGGTTCTCCAACATGCAAGATCTCACACAGGATGAGTGTGAGCTGGATGCTGCTACGGGCAAACGGACACTCATGCTTATCCTCTCTGCTGCTGTTCTCCAGAACAAACTAAAGGAATAAAATGGAGAAATTCTTAATTGAAGAGTTTATGGGTTATATTGTGTGTAACGCTGCACTTTAGCTTGTAAGCTGCACCAGAGTTTCAGACACACACATGAACTTCGGGAACTAGTCCAACTGCTCCAACTGGCCCATGATTAATGATATAACATGAAGAAAGAGGATCGGTATGGTTTCCAGCTCACCCTGCTGTAGGCGTCTGAGTAACGGGAGGAAAAGTAAGTCATGGTGTCGAGAGCAAGCAGCCCTGGAGGAGTCCGGCTCAAGTCGTGACCTGGATTACTGTTGTTCTACAGCGCAAACACACAGAATGACAAAACAATGTTATCTGACAACAATAGAACAAACTGGCTCGTATGTGTGCACCCCAACCCTGTATCTCTGAGCTCGGTCTCGGCTCCCAGCACACACTGGTTCAGGTTTCATACCCCAGTGCTTCTGCGCTCTGGGTCGTATCTCTGTGTTCTGGGTAACAACTCTGGGCTCTGGTTGGAAATTTCAATTTTGAGGACTGTATATGGGTGCAGAAGGTTAATAACCTTAACAACCACTATAGCCTTCTCGAACCATGGACATACAGCAGGGAAAAAGTATTTGATACACTGCCAATTTTGCAAGTTTCCCCACCAACAACAAATAGAGTGGTAACCAGGGGAAGCACGATGGTTTGGTGGGTAGCACCGAAGCACAGAAGGTCCCAGGTCCAATTCCAGGGTGGTCCTTTCTGTGTGGAGACTGTGTGTCCTCCCCATGCTTGCGTGGGTTCACTCTGGGTACTCAGGTTTCCTCTCACAGTCCAAAGACATGCGCGTTAGGTAGTTAGGTAGTTAGGTAGATTTGAGAGCGTAACGCCCTGCCCACCTAGCCAGCGGGGTGGCGTTACGCAAGGGCTCAAACACCACTGCAGTAGTGTGACCAGCAACGTCTACAAGTGGTCTGACTGACCGGCGGGTCAAGGTGACCAAGGTGATATGTACTCAGATGTTGCTAGAACGGAAGTTAAGTGGAGCACATAATTCATTTCGATTTGTACATGAGCAAGGAAAAACTGAAGGTTGAAAATCATGCTGACTTTCATAGCATTAGCACATACTCACAGAGAAACCCAGCTTTTTAAACTCTTTAGCGCAGAGGGAGCGACGACGATCATTACTCAGACTGCTGTCGCCCTCCGTCTCAAACACAGCCTGCCGCAAACTGTGAAGGGCCTCCCTCTGTTCCTACAACAGCCCGAATGATTCCCATCATCAGCAAGCACAAAAAAAAAAGGGTCCAACAGATTTTGGATCAGAGCTGGCAGCTAATGCTCACCTGACTGAAGGAGTCCAGAGGTGTCCTCATGCGCGACTCCAGGTGGTTCAGACACACCGATTGCAGAACATACAGGTAATGAGCCATCTCATCTCCAATTGGACCAGTGCTGTGAATTATATTCTGGAAAAACAACCGCACCGCCAAGAAAAGAGGGTAAAGCGATGTGGCGACTGGGAAGCCTTTTGTACATCATTCCAGCAGGATTAAAACTCACCTTGTAGATAAACTGGCGCAGATTCTTCTTCTCAAAGAAAGCAAACAGATTCTGAAAAACAGTCACCGTAGAAGCTTTAATATGAACATGTGATCAAGTTTATGGATAGGAATCACAATTAAGGTTTAAGACTTCAAAGTTCCATGTCCAGATGATATTCAAGATAACACTATCCTATACCCATGTTTCCTTATTCATTTAGTTACATCTTTTCTTTTAAGTAGATTACCATTTACTTGGATATTAACAGACGTCATTTTATTTCCTTTTTTTTTTTCCTGTCAATTTTTTTTCTATTATTTATTTTATTCTATTCATTTATTACTTTAATTTATCTATTTTATCTCCTGTGTATTTTAATAGACGGCAACTGTTAATTATTGGGAGGGGAAGGGGAAGTAGAGGGTGTGGGTAGTAATAAATGATAAAGTGGATGGGGGGGTGGAGAGGGTTTTCATTTCAAAAATGAGTGTGTCCATCACGTTCATGTTGTCAATAAATAAAATTATAAAAAAAAAAAAAAGACTTTAAAAGTTCCTTATTTTTCCAACATACACTATCAAGACAAAAAAAAGTTTGTGGACACCCAAAATTACCACTCAAATCATGGGTATCAAGTCAAGTTTGCCCCAAATTTGCTCCTACATCAGCTTTTGTTCTTCCAGAAGCTTTTAACACCAGATTTTGCATTCCAGTGCATTTTCAAGACGACTGATCGGGTTTAGGTCAAGGGTCTGTGCAAGTAGGTTAAGCTCTCGTTTAAAGTTGGCAGCCTAAGCTGGCAACTATCTTGTTGGAAACGTGAGATACAAACCATTCTATTCCCACTGTTTGTCTATTGAGATTATGTCTATTAAAAATATGTTACAATTGATGGCTACTGAAACAGCAGAGGTCACTAATAAGAAAGAGTGTCCACAAACTTTTGGCTATAGAGTGCAGCTTTGTTAAATCTTTCAAATCAGGAATAACGGATTGTTGTTTTTAGCTATTCAGATTCAACTGGCATTTTCTGTGCAGCCCTAATGGATCTCTAATACCTGTTGGTCAGTTTGCCACGCCTAAATCAGACAGGAAGTTGTTGCTTGATCATTTTCTGATATACGATTTGGTTTCATAATGCACACAGTTAGGTTGCAAATGAGTCACCTAGTGGGCTAGGGATTAACAAAATTATTATCAAATTCTTTTCACAACATAATATTATGAAAGCACCAATGGATAACATCAGACTCTCCCTACCTGGTTACATGTTTTTAAAAGGACGAATCCTGGGAAGTATGGGTGTATGACACAAAGACCGAGTAATTTAATACTCAAGTTTGTGCTAAACATGCTGAATTTACTCATGGAATTAAGTACTGAGACCTTACAAAAGACTACGGTTGGGTCTAGAACACGCGTACTGAAATACAGTCGATTCCGGTTAATGGGACCACATCGGGACGCGATGGTTTTGGTCCCAATAACTGGCTGGTCCGATTGAACCAACATGCCCTATGTTACAATATGGGACGTGCTATATAACATTAAACCTTTATTGTGTGATTTACACATATAGCAAACGTACAAACAAGACCTACTGTTGCTTACCAACTTTAAATAAAAATACATTTGCAACCAAGTTTTTCATAACGATCTACAACACAATGTATAGATACTCAGCATGCGAAGCTTAATACTGTAAAAAAACAAGTTCTTATTAGTACTAGTTATTCCAATTAACGTTTGAAGAACTTATCCAGTGGGATCTGAACCTTCTCTTGACGGACTGCACTTAAACAAAATCAAGAAAGTGGTGGGCGTGGTCACCTCCCTCCCGCTGGTTTTGCTCTTGTCAACACAACTTTTCGGATTTCCTGACCTTTGATAAAAGCCTAAATTCTCCCGGGGATCCCAAAAATCCTCCCATATCTCACTGATCATCTTTGCAGTGGCTAAGTGGCGACTTGTGGCTTCTTTTTTTTTATTCGCTCTCACGTTCTTTGGTCTGATTAAGCGGAATTTTGGTCCAAATAAGTGAATAAAATTCCACTTATATAATAGGATTTGTTTCAGTACTTTAGGATTCGGTCCAAATAAGTAGCTGGTTTCATTAACAGGTGGTCTGATTAACCGGATTCGACTGTATATTAATATATATTCCAAAATCCCAAAAATCACATCTGTACTAAGGAGACGTCTAATGCACTAAAACAATGGTGTAGGAACTTCCCTAGCTTCCTACTGGTTATAAATAATCTCCACTGTTGAAATGATGAACCTGAGATCCAAAAGGAAAGAAATCATTTTATATTAAGCTTTTTTAACCTATTTAAATCTATATGTGAAAAACTTTTCCTTTTGGATCACGGGCTCGTCCTAACAGCAGTAGAGATTCATTTTGACCAGTAATAACAGATATATTAGTATATTAAGTCGCTTTAAGCTTCGTACTTATAAATGGTTTAAATGGAAAAGAAAAATGTTGAACCTAAAAATGATTACTTACTCGAGACACATGTTTCTTATATCTCATTTATGCACACAAACATTGCCAGTCCTGGCTTCTTTAATTGCTTTTTATAAATATAGCTACCTGTTATTAAAAAGCAAACAGTCAGCACAAATCAAAAAGCCCAGGTCTTTCTATCATTGTAAGGATATTTGGTCCTCGCAGATTATAGTAAAACAATACAAAACACACACAGTATGCAGTATAATATACTGCTCACAAACAACAAGGGACATTCCGAAATGAAATAGCCCTAATAAAATATCCAGTTGACTATTTATTTCACTAACACTGTACAATCTATAGGGGGCAGCAAACCTAAAACACTGAAATAAGCTTTTTACGTTCCAGCTCCCTTTTAGGTTTAGTGCTGGTTGTATTTGGTGACTAACACGGAACTAAAACTGTGAGTTACACTGTCTGTGTGAAAGCACTTCTCATTTTGAAAGGCATCTGGACTGAATGGAATTCAGATCGTTGAGGTATCAGTTCAGAAGTGACAGTATAGTTATTATTATGTAGTTTAGAGGAAGCTATTTGTATAATACTCTTACAGGGTGTGGTGTGTTACAGGAAAGCGATGGTATGGGGAAAAGCGACTCACCTGCCTGTCAGAATCTCCAGCAGTCTGTAGCACAGCCATCAGAAGAGCCATGGCTTTAGTCTGAAGCTGCTGGTTCGACCTGTAGTAAGCAAAAATGAGAAAGTTAAAAAGGAACACACAGTAGAGATCCTATCAAGCATATACTCAAAGCTACACTTACAGCAAAAAATATATTCAACTAATTGCTCGTTCCTACGTTTCTTTGAGGTTCATTTGCCCATTAGGGGTTTTAGAGCCAGAGCCATGTATAGATGGAGACAATGTTCTGGACAATATGCTAATTATTTAGTTTTGAGATGGATATGAGTGTGTGTGTGTGTGTGTATGTGTGTGTATGAAAGAGTGTGTGTTCATATATTAATTTGGGGATCAAATGCCCACATAAGGATAGAGGGGTCTGACATTTGTTTACATTGGAGACATATGGCTGGTCCCTGTGTTTTTTTTTAAATCAGGAACTGCAACCAAACCAAGAAAGTCAACCTCCATTAGGATTAGTACTAATTACCAATAGTAATCATTATGTCAATGAAAAGTCTTCATTATGACTTTGTGTGTGTGTGTGTGTGTGTGTGTGTGTGTGTGTGTGTGTACACATACACCTGCAGGTGGGAGATCAGCCTGTCCAGTGTGATCTCCTCTCTGATCTGATAGAACAGACTGCTGCTACTCAGCACCATGCTCTCCAGGATGTCCAGGGACACTTGCTGGATGGAAGCGTCCATCACCCGAGCATTTACAAAGTTAGCGACCTAACACAGAGAGAGAGAGAGAGAGAGAGAGAGAGACAGAAATAGGCATACAGAATGTGAAACAGACAACGACGAAAGCTGTAGAGACATGGAGACAGAGAGACAGACAGAGACAGATGGACTAATAGACAGAAAGGGAAAGATAGAAAGACAAACATGGGGACACAGACAGACAGAGACAAAGAAACAGAGAGAAAGGCAAAGGAAAAGAAGTAGAGACACAGACAGAGACAGACAATATCACAGACAGACATGTACAGTGGAACCTTTGAATTCAAACGCAACTTTTTCCAGAAGGAAATGTAGATTTTCGGAAATCTGAACTGAATATTCAAAGAAGTCAGGTAAAGAGGACTAATCTTTTTTTGATACTGCTATTCCTAAGGATTTCATGATGAAAAGCAAGAGTAAATCTAAAGAACATAACAGAATAATAGCAAGAAAGGCACGGAAGTGATACTTTATAGCCGTTAAGGCCAATGTAATGTGGTCTTACCACTGGGGTAGCAGCACTGAGACTGTGAGGGTCTAAACCAGCACCCATAAACTAATAAATGTATATAACACTATCATTAAAAAAAAGAATATAATATTATGAAATGGCTTATTATTGAGTTTCATGGCGTGTGGCATACTTTATTAGTGCATTACAGTCACCTACTAGCCTGGATTATCGCCCCACCCGAGTGTTCTACCAGTCAAGTGTCAGAACACTCGTTTATTTCAGAAAAAAGGTGAAAACGACACGTTTGAATACCCCAGCAAGTAAGCATGGATGTCTGAAACATTTGGTCTTCTTTCATATGCTACATGACCACCTTTCCATTGGAAAAACTTGCCCTTGACCCAATATGTTGCTTTTCAAGATGGCGGCCACGTTCCAGATATAGCCTAAACATACAAGGGTGTCCTGTCACTTTTGACTCGCGCTGTATTTATGGTGCCCATATTCGATGGCAGATTTTTCGTTTGAATTGGGAGGCAAAAAAATAAAATCTCTACAACTGCTGAACAGTAAAGAAGCATTCGAACTCTGCGGTTCCACTGTCAGAAATCCGGCTCTGTATTTGGGAATCCCGTTTGGAGAGTCTGTAGGCACAAGGAATCTCCCACCTTTTTGATAAAGACAGAGGACAGGTTTTCCCATGAGACAATTCCATGATCCATCAGCTCCATGAAGGCAGTGAGTGTGTGCGTCATGATCAAAGGAGCCCTGCGCACGCACACGCACACACACACACACACACACACACACACACACACACACACACACACACACACACACACACACACAC
>JAUZST010006117.1:0-15083 GCA_034779995.1 Parotocinclus haroldoi
TCTCTCACACACACACTCTCTCACACACACACTCTCTCACACACACACTCTCTCACACACACACTCTCTCACACACATACACATACATATATCAAATGCGGCTGTCTCTTACAAACTAATTGAGTTTGTAATTAGTCCCAACACTTTTTTTAGACCGAAATCCAAAAAAGTAAGGTAAAGAAAGTGAATTTTTATAATCATACATGGTGGCCATTAAGTCACTGGACTAATGACCATAAGGTTCAAGGTTCAAGTTGAAGTGCTGCCATACAGCTAGGCACTGGCTAACAGTTATTTATTTATTTCAAGTCGCATCAGTATCTAAGGGCTACTTATGACAGGAGCAAGGTTATAACGATAACAGTCACACACTTACCACTTTCCTTGCAAAGGACGAAAAGAAACTCTGCAGCCCCCTGTTTCACCCCCATGTCTACGTGGGTCATTAGGCGTACCAGTTTGTTCCGCACCGTGTTTCCCACTTCTGGCCTCAATTTCACATCTTTCAGGGGTGGTAAAACCTGCACAGTACACCGTTTCCAGCCGAATATAAGATGAGCATGGGACAAATCGAAAGAGAGCAAGAGCCCCACTCGTAGACAGCAGGGTTAAGGTGGAGGGCGAGGACTGTACCTTAGCTTTGAAGTATTTGCGGAAGTCCCTGTGGTACCTTGAGCTCTCTGTCATCAGGCTCAGCACCGGAGTCAGGCCCTCTTTATAGTTTGTGCCCTGTGAAAACAAAAGAAAAAGAAAAAAAAACAATCAGACCCTGTTCAGGGATGCAGGGGCTTATATTCGTTCATAAAGCCGTTCATTAGCCATGCTCTTTGACATTTCATGAAAAGAACCCACCTAACATTAAGCTACTATGGAATAACTCATTGCTGTTATACAGATTGACTATGTCTCTCTGAAATGTGTGCATCTTCTTACTACACTGCTCACATTAGGGGAAATTTCAACATAAAATACACCCTTATTTTCATAAGCAGTGCATATAAGGATATACTATACATTATACAAAGATACTCTTTTCCAGTACCTTGTCTATTCTTTTCTCCATGAAGTCCACAAGCACCTTGAGAGCATCCATGTTCTTTTCACCATATTCCTCAAGTTCTTGCTGTAGAGGCACATCAATCAGGACATCCAGGCAGGACACAGGAAGGTTGCTGAGCAGGTTTATGGCATTACTAGTAGGGAATTGTTGAACAGAGCAATGTTTAAACTACAGCAATGAGTGTGATAACACCTGAGCATTAGCAGATGTTGGCTTGCTTTCATGACTGTTAACACATACATATACATATATACATATATACATATATATACATATACATATACATATATATACATATACATATACATACATATATATATATACACACACACACACACATATACACACATATACACACATATACACACATACACATATACACACACACACATATATATACACACACACACACACACACATATATATATACACACACACACACACACACATATATATACACACACACACATACACATATATACACACACACACATATATACACACACACACACACATATACACACACACACACACACACACACACACACACACACACACACACACACACACACACACACGGTCTAACAACCCAATTTCAAATACATAAATACAAAGGGCAGATAAAAGGAAAATCAATTCTGGTCTTTTTTCTTGTTCTTCTATGGAATGTTATTTCAGGAAATGTACATACAGGTGGAAAACTATTGCTATTCAATATTTTGTGTTATAAAGTCTTTTACAAATAGATATATAATTCTATACAATTCTATTGTATTTTTAATATATAAAATCTGTTTTTCAAAATAACAGATGTACATTAAAATTATACATTTCCACAATGTGCCAAAGTGACTTTGTAACTAAGTAACTAATAACTAATAACTAATAAGTAACTAATCTCACAATGGCTAATCAAAGAAATTGTGAGCCAAGGGCCCAAAAGCATTAGACCCGCAGTAATGGGACCAACATTGCAGTACCTTAACTGATATGTACATTTTAAAATGAGTGATTTAGACTCTAATCCAGTGTAATTTACAACTAGGTTACACCTTTCTAGTCCCAGAAACCATTTGGAACATGCCCGGGCCACACCAGAGTGCAGTAGCTCCCTTCATCATTCAGTTATCAGGAGATGATGTGCCTTCAAAGACTTCCCCCTGAGGACTCAATATCTCAGATCAATATTTAATATGCTATTATTTACTTAATTTTACTATTAATAGAAATGTAACTATTTAAATTAGCATCTAGGCCACCCAAGGAGGATGGGTCCCTTTTGAGTCAAGGTTTCTTCCTTGTATATTCAGGGAAGTTCTTCCTTTATGCTTTCGCCCCAGGCTTGCTCAATTTGGGATTGGCCTTTTAAGATAATCTAATATTGTGGAGCTGCTTTGAGACAATGCACTACTGTAAAAAGCGCTATATAAATAAATGACATTTCTCAAGAGTCCAACAGATGTTGCATAAGGCCCAAACATGGTCCACAGTCCAGTAGCTTAAACCGTTAAACCATAAACAACCAAAACGGACTTCTTAATAAATGTATTAACATGTGCAGATATGTAATATTTAGGTTTGTTCCCTGCATACATTCTGTTAATAGGATAACATGTCATATACGGCCCAGGAAAAAAATGGAGACCACACTAAATTTTCTTAACATCAACATATCTACATGTACATCAGCAATTCCATTCCAGTATCTGATGAATTCCAGCAAAGATACACCTCATTCTACGTAATGAAGTACTTCTTATTTCTACGTAAATACTCCGTATTTCTTTAGGAAAATATGAAAAAGAGGTGACTGAAAAGTTGCTTTTTAAACTTACCTAGGTTGAGAAATCAAAAGTTTCCTCAAGTTATTTGTATTATTGTTTGTATTATTAATGAGGGTCAGAAAACATTGCATCTTCTTTGTTATTTTAAACAGGTGTAATGTACAGGGAATAAGGGCTTTTCTCACTACTGCATATTTGGAATATATATATATATATATTCCTCTTTTTTTTGCCCAGCTTCAGTCTAAACTGATGAGCAAATCAACTGAATGACAAATGACGTACTGTCGATCCCACCTGGCTATCTGGGACCTGGTTAAGTTGCAAAATACAAACATGGGAGGAAAAATGTCAGCTCCTGAATACATTTGAATAACAAAGGACCAACTGCTAGTTGCCATGTCTGCTTCAGCACATTCAGCCTGCTTTAAAAGCGGCAGAACATAATCAGGCAGGTCGAAGAGTGGTAGAATGCATTGTGTGTTTGTGCTGTGAGACATTCCTGAGGTGTGAAAGGGCTGGCGACTGAGCTATGGGGCACACAATGAGCCAAACCCACACCACACAAATGGGGTGTGGGGGTTCAGAATGCATTGGCTTCCCCATGCAGGGCAAAGGGTTGTGCCATTAATCACACGTTTCTTGGCAGAAACGCCACATCTGAAGACCAGATTACCAAAGATGGATTCCAAACACTGAAACATGACTGCAGACACAAAAGCGCACTGCCACTATTAACCCGGAGAACGTCGAATCATTAACAAAGCTCCATTCATAAAAGTGTTGAATAGCTCTTGAAATTTACTGAACAATTTACTGAAAATGAAAAACAAACATTATTATTGTGTGACCACGTCTTTCCTCGCTACTTCAGCCGATACTTATCACACCTGCGTGACTCCCTACTTCACAGATTAGCAAGTTTCTAGCAGGACAGTGTGGGAGAGTGCCGTGCTGCATGCAGCTTGTCCAAGGAAACTAAGCTCAGAGTTGTTTCTGCTAAAAGTGTATTATCAGATCCCGTTCTAAAGTCGAAAGATCGTTAAGTCAGGTGACTGAAAAACAGGGAGCCCTCGTAGAGCCACTGATGCAATGTTACATAAACTAATAAACAAACAAACAAATGGCTGAAATGACTCAATAATATCAGCTCTACAGTGAGATTTTACCCATCTTAAATAATTTGAACAAACTGAAAACCAATACATGATCATCAATAATATTACGACATTAAATAAATAAATGTATGAATGGACTATAGTAACCCTTCTAGCGCTGCTATACTGCATAACGTAGTAAATAAAGTAAAAACATTTGATATGTCTGGCCACATCGGACAACGTGGAGTTTCATAGAGCGTATCGTTGACGTTAAGGAAAACTTAATGGAATGAGACAGTATTAGGCCACGCCAGAGAATAAGCAGCATGATTAAAATGATGAAACACATACCTGTGGGCTTCCTCGGTTTTGTCCTCCGTCTGAGCCCTCAGCATCAGGATATGCCTCATTATGGCTGCAATACGCCGGAGCTGGTGCTCATTACCCTGTTGAGATAAAAACACAGGAACACAATGATTTGAAATGCGTAGTCAGTTTTCAACGTAGCAATGCGCAATACATGCGCTAGGGTTGCAACAAGTGCATTCAAGTTAGACTTGTGCTCGTTCTCGCGCTCTTCAAAAATGAATTAATTACCCAAGATAAGCATAATCTCTGTGTGAAGTTTTAAATCACTAGGGTGACTTTTTTTTTTTTTTTTTTTTAAGTACACAACACGAGATCCCATATTACCTTTTTTCCTAGACAGTATGTACTATTCCAGTCTAGAAACCAAACCGAACGAAATATAAGATCCCCGGACAATACATTTGTCACATTGCATGCTTAAGGTGGTAGTAACTTCAGGCTCCTGCAGATGCCGCTGTACGAGGATGATCGAGCTATAAATATCTGCAGGCATGTGCAAATCGGATCCACAAATTGAGAAGAGGTGGTACAGAGCACTTATTGTCCCGTTCGGTGTGTAGAAAATCCGATTGTCAACAGAAACCAGTCCCACCATGTCCGGGTCCCGCCAGAGTGCCGTAACTCCCTCCATCATTTAGATATTAGGAGACTATTTGCCTGCAAATAACTTATTGTTGAAGACTCATTATCTTAAACCTATTTCATTAGTTATTTTTAATTCTTGATCCTCCCATGGTTTCTTCCTTCGATATTCAGGGAGTTTTTCCCTTTCCACTGTTGCCCTTGTCTTTCTCAATTTGGGATTGGACGTTTAAGATAATTGTGAAGAAGATTGTAAAGCTGCTTTGAGACAATGCTCCACTGTAAAAAGCGCTATATAAATAAATTTGACTTTGCCCATGACTTTAACTCAGCTGTTTTTTTAAGTGAACTATTTGGAACGTTGCAAAACAGATCGCAATATGACATAAACGTATTGTTGGTACATGACGTACTGGAATGCACTGTACAATCCGAGTCGTCTTAATGCATCGCATATTATCAATGTCAAAACACCGCACTCTGATATCTACGTTACTGGACGGAGACTGTAGTCGTTCCGATACTCGCCACTATACAAGCCACAACTATCTTACCTCATCTTTGGAGTCAACCATGGTGATGTTAAACAGTGCTTTGAGTGCTTCCATGACCTGCTCTAGTTTCTCTGCAGGTACAGGTGGTGCTTGTGTAGCAAGTGGTGTGACCTCATATGGGCCGGCCCAGCATACATCCAGGGCATGTTCGAGCACACCAGTGAGGAGCTCCATGGCACGCGTTTCCTGGCGCAGTTCTTTCCTGACGTCCGACCTCAGGGCAGAGAGCAGGAACACCAGACGAAGAGTAAAGAGTCCCACCTCATGATGGGCGGAGGCGAGTGAAGACAAACGGGCACACAAACCTTCCACCAGCCGCACTTCTGCAATCACCTGCTGAGCTACCACACTGTTGTAGACGATGTTACACAGGCACTTGAGCGCCTCCACTACCACCCGCTCCTCCGGTGCTTCCTGCAATTCTGTCTGAGGTCCGGCATTTAAATCAGGCGCCTGGATGGACGCCAGGCGTGCCAGCGTTTGGATGCCGTCGCGGGTGGCTACAGGCCCCAGGACTCGTTTATCGCGGGACAGGATGCGCAGCGTCTCCAGGCAGGTGCACTGGCACTGGGGTCGAGTGGACTGTCGGAGCACTGTGAGCATTCCCTCACACAGTTTCTGCAGCGGGACAACACAGTAGCAGTAATGCTCATGTTTCACATAAAACTCAAATATGCGGTACATAGAAAGCATAGCCTTAGGTACTGGATCGTTTTCAGGAAGCACCTCAACATCTTACTACTTTATCTTTACTGACTGCCACAGAAAAGAATATTAACACAAGCCCCTGCACTGAGAAATGAAAGCAAATGGTCTCGAATAAAAATGTCAATTGTTCTGATTGATCTCATGACTCCACTTGTCTTGCAGAGCCACATGATCAATTTATAAGATGCCACAAAACTTAACAAACGATAATGTACAAGCGTTACAGAATCATGCCATTATAAGCTCATTCAAATGAATTTAACTGAAATAAATGCCCAAAGTTTCAGTGTGAGATCAAGCAAAAAGACCGAAAAAAAATAGCTCCAAAATGAGTTTTGGGGGTTCTGTTACATGTTTGGTAAAGCTATGCACCTTTTAATGTCCCTCCAAACAACATCTGAACGTTTTAACGTCAAAGGGCTTAAGGATTATAATAGCCTTGCCTGTGTCTTATTCATATCTGAATGACAGAAAACGCATTCTACTTTTTTTTGTTTTTATTGAGTTTTATAAAATACACAAAGATAAAAAATAAGTGTATTGTCCAGTACAGTACTTTACTCTGCAGTTTCATATTGTTTTTTTAAATTAACATTAGAATTTAAAATTAAAACACTACGTACAAAGGATCTAAACTACTATGTGCCTATGGTCATTACCGGTCAACACCCACTTTCACCAAATGTAATGTGGCTGTTAAACAGAGCATACCTGTTGTTTATGGTATTCACCCATGACTACTGGTACTACTGTTTGAAGAATGCTGGAATACGTCATTAAACACAAAGAACTGATTGTAGATTATACTCACTATTCGAGACTCTTCTTCTTTACAGTCAAAGGCAAACGTCTTACTATTCTGGAAAAGAGTGACATAAGAATACAATACAGCATTATTTGAGAGCAAATACATCACGAATGCTTTGTCTTATTATTATCTTAATAACAATTATTAGAAAACACGGACCTAAAATAAGAGTCACGTAGAAGCACTTTGTAGTTCTACAATTACAGACTGTAGTCCATCTGTTTCTCTATATAATTAATTATGTGCTCTCTTGTGGTCTCTCAGTGTCACTGCTGGACTGAAAATACTACAGTAATCAAAAATGTCCAGCCACCAGCATCCTGTGAGCACTGATGACGGACAAAAGAATGACTAACACAACGTGTGCAGCAACAGATGAACTACTGTCTCGGACTTTACATCTACAAGGTACAGCAATATGGTAGATGAGTCTAATAGAGTGCACAGTCAGTGATCAGCGTGTTGGGGAAAAACTCCAGCAGCACTGCTGTTTCAGATCCATTCATGTCAGCAGAACACACACTAACACAGCACCACTACGCCACTGCAGAGCTGAGAATGATCTGCCAGCCAAATACTGTAGTACCTGATCTGCGTCGGCTCTGTGGGGGTCCTGACCAGGACAGGGTAGTTTCTTTTGCCCCTATACACAGTAAGGTGGATTGTAAAAGAGGCAAATTGTACATCTCCAAACCTCCTCATCATACACCACCTACATGCCAACAGATTTTTTTGAAAGGCTTGGCAGAAAAAAAGCATTTCCTGAAATATAACCACAAAAGTAAGGGTATGCAGTTTGCAAAACAGTACTCTGTGTGGGATTGTGTTCTATGGCTAGATTAAAAAATGGTGTGAAAACGAGGGATGACTACACTGACGAGATGCTGATGCCCACTGTCAAGAATGGTAGAAGGTCTGATTTTGTGATCCTCTTTTTCTTCCAAACACACTGGGAATGTTGTTAGGACACATAGTATCTGGGACTCCATGGAGTTTACATTTTACATTTTCTAGCATTTAGCAGACGCCCTTATCCAGAGCGACTTACAATTGATACAGTCTTACAATTCAAGCAATTGTGGGTTAAGGGTCTTGCTCAAGGAGCCAATTGTGGCAGCTTGGCAGAGGGGGGATTTGAACCCTGAACCTTCTGGTCCAGAGTCCAGTACCTTAACTGCTAGGCTACCACAGTACTGCAGTAGCACTATATAATGAAGGAAAACTGACAGAGTCAGTGTAATGCTCTGGGCAGTGTTCTGCTGGGACATCGTGTTGGTATTGATCTGGTATTTACTTGCCTAAACATTGCTGCAGTATAACCCTTTAACAAATTATTATTTAGTAATTGCAGTAACCTCTCTTGATAAAACAATACGTCTTGCAACAATGCAACATTCAGGAATTATTTAAGTGTTAACGTGGCCTTCAAATTTACCAGATCTCAGTCCAGTCAAACATCTTTTGGATGACAAAAAACTAGACAAAAAAGTCCAAGGATGGACTTGCTGGACTTAAAGGGTCTGCTGCAAACATTGTGGTGCCAGATACCACAGGGCAACTTCAAGGTCTTGTAGAGCCCATGCCTTTATGGATCATAACCATGTCTATAATATTAGGCAGGTGTTTTAATGATTAGCATATGTTTATGTTCATATTCATGAACATGCATTATGCAGCATTTCAGTTTGCATTTGGGATAAATGTTTTGTAGCTTCCATAATTAGATGCTGCTCTTTTTAACCCCTTTCCTAAAATGATAGTGGGTCAAGCAGAGAAAGTTTGTTATTATGATGATATCACTGCTACTGGCTCTGATTATATGTTGTCATTAAAATCTGTAATTTTGTTAGGCATGTATTCAGTTGTTTATGTTGATGCTGCTGCTGTTGTTTTGGTTGTTATGTCATTGTTAAATAAGAACTCAGGTTATCCGTGGTGTGGTACACTGCTGCTGCCATGGCTGCAATTCTGGTCTAGCCACCAATGTGCACCCTCTGTAACATACATGCTTACGTAAACTGTGGGCATAAAGCTGGTTTAGTCTTAAAGTCATGCTCAGATTTAGGAATTAAAAACATTTCCACAAATGTCTAACATTAAGAGAGAATTCAGAACTTAATATTTAAGTTATTGTTGGTTTTTTAAGTACTGTACGCCATATTATTTTACTGTCATTGTTACAGCCATTTTGATATTCTGTATTTTTTTTGTTAGTTTGTCTTTTATTTGTTATTTGTTTTATTCTTTTGGAATCGAGAGTTTAACATAGCGTTTCATTTATGTTTCAGTGATGTATCACCTGCGTGGGTTGGTGACATCAGAGGTTATGGGTTACATACATGGCCGGCCTCTAATTGGGAGGGATAAAAATTGCGGTCGAAGGTTTCACACTGTTTGACCGTACTTTGTTACTTATCTTAATTTACGACCAGTGGATCTAGGTTTTTTTTTGGGAGGAATAAAACACCTTTACAACCCTATCATGGAGCATGCGTCCAATCCGAACCCGGCATAGCATTTTCATCACCATGGAACTAAAAACAATGGAAATCGTCTTGACAGTAATATATTGTACACTTAGATATTGTTACCTTTCTTGTTGCTTTAACACTGTGAAACAACACACGTTCCATAGTACAGTATTTACAGGTAAAGTACAGTTAACAACAATTCTACCGTTGTCATAAAACGATCAAACTAAAACAAACTTTGGTTAAAAAAGCTTCGAAAATGAACAGAGATGACCAATCATCTCTGACCAATCCTTTTATTAGGTTCACCTTCTTGTTTCAACACTCATTGTCCATTTTGTCAGTTCCACTCACCATATAGAAGCATACTGGAGTTCTACAGTTACAGACTGTGTGTTAATGTATGTTGTGCTTGTATTAGTAGATCAGACACAGCAGTGCTGCTTTAGTTTATAAACACATCAGTGTCACTGCTAGACCAAAAATATCCTACCAACCAAAAATGTCCAGCCACCAGCATCCTGTACGCAGCATACTGTGAGCACTAATGTAGGATTAGAGAATGACTAACACAAACTGTGCAACAGCAGATGAGCTGCTCTCTTTGACTTTACATCTACAAGGTCAAGCAACATGGTAGATGTCTCTAATATACTGCACGGTAAGTGAACACAGTATTTAAAAACTCCAGCAGCACTGCTGTGCCTGATCCAACTGTACCAGCACAACACACAGCAACAAACCACCACCAAATCAGTGTCACTGTGGTGCAGAGAATGATCCACCACCCAAAATAGTAAATTTGAATTCAAATTCAAATTATTTATATAGTGTTTTTTTTATAATGGAGCATTGTCTTAAAGCAGCTTTACAATAGTATAGTATCTTAAAAGGCCAATCCCAAATTGAGCGAGCCCAGGGCAATAGTGGAAAGGAAAATTTCCCTGAATAAATAAGGAAGAAACCTTGGGAGGACCAAGACTCAAAAAGGGACTCGTCCTCCTTGGGTGGCCTAGGGGTTAAATGAATAATAAAGTTGTAGTAATATTAGATTTAAGTAAATGATATATTTAAAATCAATAATAAAATGTAAATTAGTCATACAATTTGTTAATAAGTTAATGAGTCCTCAGCTGAGGCTCCTATTAGAGGCTCCTAATAACTATATGATGGAGGGACCTGAGCTATGGTGGCACAGTGGGGGTCCTGATCATTAACGAACAAAGTAAAGAAGATGAACAGAGTACGTAGAGAAACAGATGAACTACAGTCTGTAATTTTAGAACTATAAAGCACATATGTATGGTAAGTGGAACTGATAAACTAGACAATGAGTGGAAAAACAAGGAGGTTTAATTCACTGAGAGTGTTATATCTCACTTAACTCCTTATATGACCTAGGAATAAATACCTTGTACGGGTGGTTCTTTGAAAGATTCATTAATAAACAGTTATTTTGTAAATAATTACCATAAACAGAAAACATTCTTAATGATGTCTGAATGTTATATAGTTACTATCTATATTTACTTTTGGGAAACTTCCACACACTTTGGTTGAAAGCTTCATGAATACATCCCATAGACACTAAGCCATATAAATTAATATTATTATGCATATAGGTCAAGAAAGCACTACAGTCAGAGGGCGTGTTCCTGCGCCCTCTCACACGCCCGCTTATGTCAGTCTGTGCACAAGCCTGACGTTTTAAACATTTATTGTTTCAAGCTGGGGTGGCATAAATTAGATTTTTTTCTCCAATTCCATTTTTGTTTCCTTTTTTCCCCATTTGCTATTTCTTATATATGTGGTGTATCACATTGTAGTATGAATTTTGTTCTAATATTAATTTTTTAATAGATTTTTTTTTTCAGTCAGCAATCCACCTACGGCTAGAATGAAAAAAGAGCATTTATATATTTGATGTTAGGTTTCTGATATTATCTTTTGCACTTCATCCATACTTTAGATCACCCAGAAGAGCCTGTGGATGTGCATCTCACCACCACAACTATTGCAACAATTAGCAGTGGAACTGAGGTTGCCCAGGACACTTCAACAGGTTCGGAGGTTGATGAGAGTGGGCAGAGAACAGAACTGGAGTCTAAAGGTTCTGTTCTGAATACTAAGCTGGACATGATACAGATGGAGCAGTTTAAGAAAAGGCAGGTCTACAAAGTGGAGCCAGTTGCCAATGGAGTCCATCCTGATAACCACAATTTTAGCCTGGACTCCAAGAGAGAGACTGAGTATGTAAGTGCTCTTTCACTTTATATCAGCAGGTCAAAGAGAGACAGGAACAAACCAGGAAAATGTGTTTGCCGGTGTGAGTGTTTGATGTCTGAGATTTGAACACTGTTTAAAACGTTTCATTGTTGCATGCTGATCACCAGGTACTCAGCCTTCCTTAACATTGATATATTTTGAACTGAAATATCAGAATGAATCAGGATAGACAAGGATGCAGAATGACTCTTCCGCTTAAATATTGCTTTGAGGTTGCCACCCTATCTGTGCCACACAGCGTTTGTTGCCAGAGGTCGCTCAGAGTGCAGCCCAACCTGTTATCATTTAGTCGGGACAGAATGGTAATATTGTTTGACAAGGGAAATACACAGCCAGCTGCAGTTTGCTTTGAATAAATCAGTTCAGTGTCATCAAAAGTCTTGCAAATAATGGCTTCACAAAGAGTTACTCTCTGAAATGAAACATTTATAAATAGACTTGGAGTCTTGTAAATTTCTAATTCCACTGAAAGGCTAGATAGGAATGTGTCCTGGCTTTATAACTGGAGAAATAAATAATCCATGCATTATAACCCAGGACAGATGAGAGCTACATTATAAATTAACTTGTGCATCTTTAAAATATTGTAGATTAGATGTACTGATGATTTAGCAATGGTATAATGACCATTTATACATATTTTTCACTATACATCCATAAAATTCAGGAAATGTATAAGCAGTGTTAATAAAACAAAAAAAAAAACAAATGAGATAATAATGTAAGCTATAGTGGCAGCTTCATCAGGATGCAAGTCAACACTTCTTCAATCTATAGAAGCTTGATCAGGAGTGATCCTTTTGGTAGAGAAGCAGCCAAGAAACCACATTTTTGAAAGTAGAACAGGAAGAAAAGTTTAAGGTTTACTAAACAAATATTGCACACAAAGACTGGACTGAAGATCAGTAGAAAAGTCGACTATTATTGACTGTCAAATTCCAGTAATAAATATTTATTATAAATATCTAACAGTCAACTATATGTTGTATGTGGCCTTATAGTATTGCTAACACAACAAATATAATAGTGGCTTAAAACATTTGCACAGTGCTATATATCCACAGAGCAGCTCAAAGTAATGCTGACTGTTGGGGACACTGGTGGCTGCCTGCTTTTGTATAATTACAAGCTTCATGGTGAATTGATCGTGTTTATATTTGTGCATATTTTCAGGGCCCTTGTCGCAGAGAGATGGAGAGTGTTTTAAATAGTCTTAAGGTATCCAACGTGGTAAACCCTCGGTATTTTCGCATTCCAAACTGTGACAGAAAGGGCTTCTACAAAAAGAAACAGGTGAGTTCTGTCATGAAAAAACTATATCTCCAATATTGGGCTGTGTATTTTTCAAACTGAATCTTTGCTTCTGAACAGGAAGCGGATATTGGTGTGTGAAATCAGGGTACTTTAAATATGTGAGTCAACCAGTGATTCCCCCTGCAGTATGAGGATGAGTCAGAGCTTTGGTCTGAGCTTGTTTAATTTGGGTGTTTGGGTGAATTCAGGCCAACGGGATTATTCAGTAGCTTGCAGAACAGGAAACTGCAGCCTTACTGATAGATACAGGCCTTCTGAACTATCTCGAGCTTAGTAACTGGGACAGCATGGTTGACTGCTGCCATTCAGTTGTATTAAACTGACCCTGTAGCATTTCCTTTCTGACTCATGTAGAGAGTGGGAGACAGGAAGGGAGAGGGAGAGGAGAATAAAAGAGAATCAGTGTTGTGTTCATTAGTTGACATAGAATTAGATTCATTGCGCACTGCTCCACATTTATGCGTAGACAACATAACAAACACATACACACACACACAAACACTCACACAGGACTTTCCACAGACATAATGATAAATGTAGCTAATTAATATTACACCTAACCCTAAAGCCGATCCTAACCTTAACCTTAGTAACCAAATGGGAAACTTTTGTCTCATTTAATCTTTTTTAAAAATGTACTTGTTTAGGAATGTTTAGGACCTAAAGGTCATTTGAAGTGTCTAACACATGTCCTGATGTTTCACATAAATGCTTGTCTTGCAAAACTTTCCATTTACATAAATGATAATGAAGCATGACTGTAGCTTAATAATGTTAAACCGACCCATAATCTTATCCTCAGAAACCCAGAGCAAATCTTTGTGCTCTTTTAGCTTTTCAAATAAAAGTTTCCATGTATCCAAGAAAGCAAGTTAATTAGAGAGGACTGGTAAAAGAATCTTCATACGTAAAAATTCTAGGTCGTCCTATCATTGTGAGGACATTTGGTCCTCACAAGAATAACAGGAAAAGCTACATACAGTACATACAGTTGAATTTGTCTTTATCTAACATATGTCATTTCGGAAAGCAAAGGAAGAAGGAGTGACATAATAATGTACCGTAATTTTAATTTATACTGCTCACAAGAATTAGGGCATATTTAAATAAAATATGAAATACCCCTCATTTTTGCTAAAAAAAAATAGGGCATATTTTAAAAGAAATACCCCCTCATTTTTGTGAGCAATGTACATAATTTGCTAAAAGTCTATGGACAAGGTTTACTCGAATGTGCCTAGAGCATTAGGATTCACACTAGAAATTTAGTGCGCCAGTCCAAATAATAAAACAACAGTACCCTACAACATAATTCCCCCCTTCATCAAACTTTACAGTTGGCATTGTGGTAACCAGGTGCAACATTCCCCTGGCATGCACTAAACCCAGACTCATCTGGCAGACTGCCAGATTAGTTTAAGTATGACTCATCACTCCAGAAGCTGCCTTTCCATTGCTCCGGCCAATGCATTGCGTTATAAAATACGACCCTATGCTTCAATAGTTTGGAACTTAGATACACAAATAAACAGATAACTAGACAGATGTACACAGTAGAACATAGACACACTCAGTGGTTCCATTCTGTGAGATTATGTAGTCTACTACTTCATTGACCAGCTGCCCAGGGCGACTTTAGCAAAGAAGAAATTTGACAGTCTGACTGCTTGGAATGTTGGCACCCTTTGACAGTGCCATTTGAAAGTCAATGGGCTTATTCATATATCCCACTCCACTGCCAAGGTTTGTCTATGGAGAGTGCATGGCTATGTGCACCTGTTACAATTGGGTGTGGCCGAAGAAAGCAGATTCTGTAGAACAGTGTCCCTGCATACTTTTAGGTTCTGCACATGTTAACTTTTTCGATTCCTTGTACACCAATTAGTAGCAATAAACATTTAAAATGTACACCCATACACACTAGCCCCCTCATACATGGGCACAAATATTCTAGGTGCCTGGGGCCCATTTGCCCCAGAAAAATACCTGTAATAAGCTTGTGTGTGTGTGTGTGTGTGTGTGTGTGTGTGTGTGTGTGTGTGTGTGC
>JAUZST010006118.1:0-15082 GCA_034779995.1 Parotocinclus haroldoi
TTCCTATACATGGAAAACTATTGATACTATTGAATTTGTCTCCTCACAGCGAGCATAGGGTCGGTCCCAGGTTTAGTGGTCAGAGTCCTTTTGTGTGGAGTCTCCTCTTTCCATTTTCTTTCCATTTTCTCCACTTTCACTTTCCACAGTCCAAAGACAGGTGATTAGGGTAACTGATGTTTCTAATGTGTCCTACAATGGCCTTGGTTGCCATGTGTACGGTTGTTCCTGCCTTGCGCCCTATACTGTCAGCTTGGCACCGTGTTTCTCCTGTGACCCTGTCCAGGATCAAGCAAATAGGAAAGTGAACGAATAACTACTCAAACTGCGTTTTCAGAGTAGTAGGGCTTTAAAAGCTGATGTATATGCAGCACTCATTTTATTTCTGTCTTTGTCTAGCTCTTTTACCACGTCACAGATGAATCTGCCAAAATGGGTGATTTGCTGCTGGTTGGGATGATCTGCTACTCCAGCAGGCACTATTGCACCTTCGCCTTCCACACCAAGTCCTCCAAATGGGTGTTCTTTGATGATGCTACAGTAAAAGAGGCGAGTGCTTTGCATGCACGCAAAAATCAGTGGTGTCTACCTAAAATGCACATTTCCGTTAATAATTAGGTGGCACTTGTTTTAGAGTTAATTGTTTATTTTATTTAGTAAACTTGGAATTACCATTATTTATATAAGTTTAATAGATTTATTATATTAAGATTACATTATATTTATTCCCAATATGTTTTCTGATTTTTCTGACTTGAAAGGACTTTATAATGGCGTATGCTCTGCCACTCTATCATTGTAATATGCAAGTACATTTTAGTTTTGGTTTTATATATAGTTTTCCTGGTTTATCTACTGTTATCTTTAGGATAATTTGTAACAATGTAAATTCTGAGTTTCGGGATCATCGTTTGGTGTTGTTTAATAGTTTTGTAGCAGGCCAAATATTTCAAGCAATTTATTACTGAATATGAAAACTGGTTTTGATCTACTTTACTTGCTAATATGCTTTGTATCTTAATGTGGGTGTGTTGGTAAAGGTGGGCCCTAAGTGGAAGGATGTGGTTACCAAATGCATTCGAGGACACTTCCAGCCTCTGCTGTTGTTCTACTCCAATCCTGATGGAAGGGCCGTGAATGTCGATGAGGCCCCTCGAGCTAACACCCCAGTTAATCATAACAAAAGCCCAGTCAACAGTGAAATACCTGGTTAGTATTAAATACTCTGGCTCATTTCTAATAATCTTCAGATTATTATTTGTGCACTGATTAGTTATTATAAGCGTAAGGTTTTTATACCACCCCTATTGCAACGACCTGGGTTTTGCTGCAACGGTGATGCCTTCTGCCTAGGTCAGACTTCACACACTTCTGAGGGGAATGATGCTGGAATTGGAGTATCATATGGAACATGGAAAATTAAATTGGCATGACTCTAATTAATTGTTTTCTAGCTTGATAATGTTCTGCCATAAACTACGTGCCAGTGTCTGGAATCATTTAGCTTAATACTGGTGGTTTTGTCAAGAGTCAGATATCCTTGTTTGACCCTAAGCATCCCAGTAATAGTTGCTCTTCATTTGCACCCCACTGGTCGGTGCTGATGTTCATGCTCTTTAGCAATCTTTGATTAATTACTGAGCTTGTGGCTTCATGCAGCATTGCGCATTAATAGAATGCTGCAAAGGCTGTTGATTAAAGTTCGTCTGTGTGTCTGGGGCTAAAGAGGGACAACACTGATACTGTTAATCTGAGCACACATATTGATCTTACAAATTGACTACTGTATTCTACTTTTGGAACCAGTTCAGTCAGGTCACATTTGCCACTTAAACAACTCTGAGTGGCCGTATGTAACATTTCAAAGTATTACTAAGGTAAGAATAATCAAGATTAGAATCATTTCCTTAGTACCTTTGCCCATGTGCTGAATACAAAAATTGCATACTTTACCTGTTTTTTCACTTATTATACCCACAACACAACAAAAATATTGGTCTTGTTGGAGAGCGGCACTAATAGCTGATGTATTGATAGAGCTACTGCAGTCATTTGGAAGTAATTTGTGTTAGTGTTTGTAGTACTTTCACTGAGGGTTGAAACATTTGACCTTGCTTAACATAAACACAAACTCCTATATAGGTTGTGTTTAAGTAAATTTACCTTAAGCTGGTTACTCCAACCCTAAGATGGTAAGGATAAAAAAGTGTAGAACTGTAATGTTACTGTTTGTACAGAGTATTTGTTTTACTTTTCCTTCTTCATCTGCTGCTCTTATTTTTGACATATGCGTGTATCCACACACAGGCACTCCGCAACCTGGCAGTAAGAAGCTGGAGCTGACCCGAGAGAACCTCAGTGCACTGTTGTCAGGTCATAGCACTTTAAAGCAGAAAGGCCAGGCTCTGCCAGCATTTAAGCGCGGAACCAACCAGACCAGTGGAGGGAGGGGACCAGGTATAAAAGTTACACTAAAATACCTACCAAGATAGAGGTGAAAACTGATGTTGACAAATGTTTGTGAATTTGCTGAAGAATACAATGCTTTTCTTACATGGAGAGCAATGAAAAAAGTTTCGGCTTAAGCTACAAAACAAAACATGAAGTGTTGCGCAGGTCTAAAAGGACAGAAAATACACAAAAAATAGGTGATATTTATTTAGGGGATATTTCATTTAGATTTTTTTTCTGTACAAATTGGAAGTAGTCTGGGACTGTTTTGTGTTCACAATGGATGAATTAAACAGACTGGAAGGCTTAGACCTTGTAGGAGGTGGACTCAAACTTGGGGCCTTTAGGAGGGGTCCGAGTTTGTCTGAAAAACATAATTCAGTGGTCCACTTCAGAGGCTGAAATGGTGCAGTTGTGAAGATGTCCTTAAGATACTGTGCATTTCATTGTATAATAACTTTCACAAGCCCAAATATATTTTTAAGGTAGTAGTTTCATATAAACTGTGGAATTGGTAGGTAGGAGTTACAGCCGACTTTTATTAAAACTGAACACCATAATGTGTAAAGCCATACTAAGCCTTATAAAAATGTTTATTATAAATTATTGCCATCTGTCAATTGGGGAATTACTTTTTTTTTTAAATTCAGTATTTTAAAATGAAATGACTGTGAAATTAGTTTATTTTTCTGATATATATGGAAACAGACAATTGTTGCTACCAAGCACTTATTAAGGTTTTGGCTGAGTGGAATGCCTTAAGGAAATGTGAGCACCCAGACATCAGCTTGAAATGAAGAGGACTTGAGTAGAGCCCCTTATTTTATTACTGTGCATTCCTTTCATATAACCACCTATAATAACATCATTCCTTTTCTATTAATGTCAACATGATTTCCACAAGAAAAGGTTTCAGATACAATTTGTAATGTATTTTCTGTCCTGAAAATATATAACAAGTAAATGATGGCTGAGTCACAGCTTTTACAACGGAGTTTCAGCAAAAATGCATCCACTGCACTGGATACAAAATTTTATTAGAGCGTGACAAATATTGTGACAGATGCCATAATATGACCTGCTTGACTCTGACTTCTCTGCTGTGTGCGCTTATGCAGGTTGTTTTGTACTAAATTTATCTGGGAAATGTAGTAAATAGACATCATGCAATCTATTTTAGCCTCTTTTCTTTCCAGCAAAATTCAGTTTTTTCAAGTGTCTGTCTGAGTGTGACACAAATGCTATTCTGAGTGGGTGTAAGTGGCACGCTGTTCCCTAAAAAGTGCATGAGGTTGCCAGACACATATTTTTATGCCTTGTATGGACTCGGCATGTTCAGAAAAATAATTAGACTTGACTGGCTCTGTGACTATTTCAGACTTGCGGTTACCAACAGCACATGGCACAGCTTGCATTTGATCTTTGGACCCCTACACTGTAGGAACGTTCCTCTGCAGATATGCTCAGGAGCTTCACATGCCCAAGTCACACAGTATGACATAAGAAACTATAGGGGCAAAAGTCTGTAAAAATTTGATACCTCACACATATTCAAACTCATTTAATACAATCCTCCAAAGGTTTTCTAATATGTTTGTGGCTGTATCACTTCCATTAATCCACAAGAACATTAGCAAGGTCAGCTAATAATGATGGATGATAAGATCTGTGTTCCACCCTCCCAGTAGATTTAATGGGGTTGTAGTCAAGGCTTGGTGGTGACCAGTTTGCCCAATTTCTTCATAAATCTTGGAAAACAACGGTTTATTCTATAACTGCACCACAGTGCATTTGAAACTGTACCTTATTTTGGATGCAAAGACTGCCAAATATTTATTTATTCTTATATTTATGATTAAATATTTATGAAGAATTTCACACCTGCCATTGAGCCAGTCAGGTTCAGAGTAGTTAATCATGTATTCCTTTTAAATGTGTTACAGTACACTGGAGAAAACATTCAGTGTATTATGTTTAACTTCAGAAAACACAGTGAAAAGTATAAAACCATGCAGTCATGCAGGTTACAAACTCCAATTCTGCTTTACAGAAGCAAATCCATTTAACTGAACAAGCAACATGCAGGCCAACTCACCTGTTACAAGTAATGTTTTAGAACAGTAAGTTTTCTATTGAGTGGTTTTGAGATATAAAATAAAACCTTTCTTTACTAGTAAAAATAAGCAGCACTCCAAAGGATTTCTTGAGAGAGCTTTCCAAGGATGTAGTAAGAGAAGCGCGGAACATTAACATCTTGAAGAAAGACTCCGATAGATCACAGCAGAGGCCAGAGACACCAAAAACCAGAGGTAAGGTTTCTTTCAGCATACACAGATATAGCTGTGTATATTTGTGTACGTTTTCCCTTCCATAAATTAATTATGTGATCTAATATTTGGAAATATTCAGGTTTGAATTGCATTCATAATTTGGAAGAAACTTTAGTGTTTACAGTAGTATCATGCCAGCAATCTAGCAGAACAGATGGAACAGGCAGCTCCAAGCACTCTCATGATTCTTATGTAACCTGAGGTCAGAGAGAAATGGTAAAAACATGGATTACATCTGACGTGTGCTCTAACCACTGCTGCCCGCTCATCTGTCCTTGTTCCACATGCAGCATACACACCTAACCCATTTCTGTTCTGAGATGATGGATATACTCTGGCAAAATATAAGATTTTGTAAACAAAGTGGACCCAGTTTAGGTTCACTTCTTATGTCAGTTAAGTGAAAAAAATCAGTTAAAAAATCTGATGTTTATTTTGTGCACATCTAAATTTCTGTTAATAATAATAATAATAATAATAATAATAATAATAATAATAATAATAATGTCAGTCTTACAAAATTTTGAATATATCTTATACATATCTAATATAAGATCCTGCATAAGTGTTACATTATTACACAAAGACAATCATGATGACGTAATTGATTTTACCCTCAATGTTATCGTTTTTTGCACATTTGATACATTGCATTGATATACCATATGGTATATATTAGGTACATTTGTGTTGTACAAGTATGCTGTTTTGGGCAAATTTATATTAACAGAATCAAAGTATTGTAATAAAAAGCAATGCGTTAAGCAGAAATTTGGAACAAAACAGTTCTGATGTGATTTAATTTAAACTTTGAATTCAAGCACAAATCTTAATCTTCAATCTAATATTCTGAATTCAGTAATGCAGAAGTCTACACTCCCACACAAACACACACTCTGGAAAAGAGAGCATAACATGATTTAAAGTCATTCTCCAGCAGTGTCAGCAAAATAAGACTAAATGGCTAACATGCCCACAGTGAAAAGCCCTGTAGTTTCTTATTCTGTGACTGATGCAGCATCCCAGGCTAGATTAACTCACACATCATCTCACATAACTGTCACTGCAGTGCATTTACCCTTGTGCTTCTCCTCACTGACGTGTTATTGAACATTCCCGTTCCAAAGTTTAAATGCATTTCTTCAAACATCAGTATCAGATGTGACATATTAACCAAAGCAAACAAATGCACAACAAAATGTGTTTAATTTATTTAATTGAGCAAATAAGGGGAAATGTTGCTATCAATGGCATTATTAAGAAGCCGATAGTGTAATTACTGTCAAATCGATGTACTAAGGGATACATACATGAGTGTGTTAGTCCTTTATCCGTTTTGAGAATACAGTTTATGCTTGATTTATTGTCTGTGAAAACAGAAAGCTCAGAATAAATCATGCTTGAGGGGGCCTGTAACACAACGTTCTGAGGATAAGCCGCTCAACTCTACTGTGCCTCATAGCTAACTATATTTACATGCATGATGTAAGATGTAAATTTAATTGTGAAATGTGCTTTAAATGTGCCTTGAAATGCAAAAAAATTTAAATTGCTAATATAGTAGAACTGATCCACTATTAAAGGCATAGAGTGATGCCAATTTTTTTTTATTCAACTAATTTGTTAGTAACTTTTTATTATTTTTGAAAGCATATTTGTTTTACATATTTATATTTATACCTAAAGTAAGGAATATATGTGGGTTTTTCTTGTCTGCAGACACAACCTCTGAGAGGGCATACTCCCGTTCACTCTCCCCACCTGAAAACGGATTTAAAAATATGGAGCCTCTTTTGTACAGCAGTCAGGGTAGAGGCCCAACACGAGCTGATCGGTCACCCCGCACAAACAGGCGTGTGGCTCATGCTCCACGTTCACAATCTCAGCCTCGCGTCCCAGTCCAAGCTCCACCCAGCCAATTCTCTTCAGGAGTCGATTTTTCCAATGGCTACGATACTGACAGTAGCCATGACTCTCGAGAGCGACCTAACAGATACTTGCGGCCACGGGCTAATCGAGGCTGGAAGCCCATGCGCGAGGTTCTTAATGTAGACAGCATACTGAGCAGCAATACCAAGCCTTTTCCCAGTGTAGACCAGCAAACCTCGGGTCAGAAGCGTATACCTCACCCACGTGATTCTGCTTGGCCTCCACGGGAAGACTGTAAGCCTAAAAGCCTAATGACTATTTATGAGGATGAGCAGCGCCATGAACTGGGCAGCAAGAGTTCTCTGGAATCTGAAGGACAGGAAAAGACTAAAAGCATTGTTAATAACTTTACTATAAAAAGTGAAAATGGGAAGATTCAGCGAATGGAGTCTGGATATGAGAGCAGTGACAGACTCAGCAATGGCTCAGCAAGCTTGGACTCACCTGTGGTAGAGAACTTGAGCATCAAAGACGTATGCCGTGTTCCGGAGTTCAACCTGTCAAGGTAAGATATAGTTTCACTGCTTCTGTCTTTGGTTTTGCTGGTATTTGTGTATAGGCATATGGTCATATATAAAATATATGTAAATATATTACCAATATATTCATGAGCAAGTCAGATTGTAATATAAATCAGGGACCGTAGCTTGGTTAATGTCTTGTCAGTAGGATTTTGTTATAATTGCTAAATGTTTAATATGCCTTTTTTTGAGTAATTAATACAGATGTCCAAGTTTGTTTTGTTTAAGTCATATGCTTCTCGCATGAGCTGGAACATCTTATAATCAGACTGTATTTGCAAGTCACTGTAGATTCCAAAGAATTGATGATTAATGTATGTTTGCGCCTATATTAAGCTGTAGTTCACCAAGACTTTCACAAGAGAATAACCTTGGTATTTTAAGTTGTAATATGTTAATTATATAGATAGCAGTAAGGACATTACATAATTTTATAATAGCAGTAAATGTAAATCCATACCATGTAGACTATTAAATTATTAAATCTATATATCTTGTTTTGTAAAAGGAATTTGGTCTGGAACAATGTCTGGAAATGTTGGGCTTCATTCCCCTTAATCATAATTTTAACACTGTGTTATTGAGCGGTGTAAACTATTTGCTCCGTGGCAGCTTTCCTCTGTGCAGTACAGTTCAATAAGAAAATATCCCGTTGCAATAATTTACAGACTCACTTATTGAAATTAAATGTCTGATACACTTGGCAGAATTCCATTTATAATAAGCTCACTAGTTGATCATTTTAAGGCCAGAGTTTAAAATGCCTACATTGAAATGGGCAACATACTGAAAATGCAAATTTTCCACTGTTCAATAATTTAGAAGTAGTCCAAGCTGTAATTAACCTTTCAGAAAAAGGACATAATGTTTATGCCTCATGCATTTATAGAGGATGGTTAGGAAGACAAAAAGTATTGACAGTTTGAGATCTATTGCAGGATGATGCATTTTGAAATATGATGAGAGGAAGCTTTTTCTTTTATCTATCCATGCACATTCCTGAGTTCACTACACCACTGGAAGCAGGTGATATGGTCAGATGAGACAAATGTAATGCTCACAAAAATTAGAAGATACTTTAAAATGAAATTTGCCATAATTAAATATCCCCTAATTTTTGTGAGCAGTGTATTTATTTTTGGCAGCAAACATTTGGTATAAAGAAGAAAGCTTATACAGAATTAAAAATGCAATCCCCACTGTTATGGGAATGGTTGATCACCATATAACCATATAATTCCTTTGCAGTCCCTGTTAGGATATATAACATTAGTTTATGAAAACTAAAAATCAGTCTGTTTTTTAAGCATAACATTTTCCACTCAAATGGTTAGATGACCATAGCAACAAGGTCCTGACCTAAACCCAATAAAAATATGTGGGGTAAGCCCAGACGAAGTGCTGATCTGAATTGATTCTATATTGAGGGATTGTCATAGACTAGTTGCTAAATGTACTAGGGGATAAGCTGTACTTGTGTTGGCAAAGTAAGCTAAACAAAAGATTAAACACAGGTATGTCAGTAATTGTGATTTGTATAATATTATTGAAAACAATGCGTGGCTTAGCATCAAATAACTTTTAGATGGTGCCAGTAGTTCTGCATTTACTAGTGGTTTAATAGTAAAAGTACTTTGACAATGTACATTATTATTTTGAGGTCTATGTCCTGGTTTATGCACTAATCTGCAGTTTTAATTAACTGCTAAAAAACTTTTGAAGCTTAAGGTACAACCACTGAGCATACCCTCCTAATATCTGGTCAGAGGGGCAACAGATGGGCTAGTCAGTAACTGTACATATATCATAGGCAATTATAGTGTATTTATGTATTAGTGTAGAGTAATTGGAGGTACATACAAGTTTTACAAATACATAAATATACATTTGCATTTGCATACTTTGAGGTTCTTGTTGAAATGGTTTACTGGATATTTGAGAGTATCCCGCTCTCTCGGAAAGGAAATAAAACAAACATACCATCTGTTCAGAAGTAAACACTGTTAAACTTTGCTAGTACTAATAGTGCTATGTGCTGTTGCTCTAGTTCAGAGTACTGTAGTTTGTAACGTGATACCAGTTACGGCAAGCTGGCAATTAAAGTGTTATCAGATTTCTTTATAGAGATAATAGGAACGCTCATATTTCTCCTGCAGAAAAAGCAAGCATGATCACATTCCATGATGGCCTTACCATGGTTTTGCATGTGGGTGCTATTGCAATGGATTAAATCTAAGCTTTTGAAAAGCATGGGTGTGGGAAAACATGTAGTCTGAGACACACACTAACTAATCCGCTTGTGAAGCATTGCTGTGGTATGTCATGTCACTCAGTCCACATAATTGTGTATTCCTAGGGACTCAGATCATCAACGGAGGTGTGATGACTCAATTTCTGAGATCTCACGGACATCAGGCTCTTTTGGTAAGTAAGCTACTATGCTAAGACCATCTTCACACACATTTATGAAAACGATAAATGGATTAATTTCTGACTTAATGGTCAACAACACACAACTGACTTTGGGTAAACAGCCTGTAGTTTGACATGTCTATGCCACTGTACATTCTGGCACTTGTACACAAATAAGAGGTCGGTTGGCTTTGTACATATGAAACAGAAAACATTGTGGTGCAGCAGAATATTAATAATGTCATCAAAATCATTCAGCGTCTCTGAATCACAGTACAGAGAAGTGTCTCTTCTCAGCAGGGGTGAATCAGGATTAACACACTGGTGCTGCCCAGCTGTGACTAGTCAGCCAGAAAACAAGAAGGTTGTCAGGGGGGTGGCATTTAAACACGCATAGAAATAAATAAATGCATCGAGTTTTCTTTTTGGCTGTGAACTTGTACATATTATGATAGTACTCCACATGGATTTAAGTGATATGGGTCAATGAAGCAATAGTCCTGATACACAGCTCTTGTGTTCTCATTATGGTGATTTTTGTTAGCTTTATGAGCTGATTAATTAAAACAGGGTGGCTTTTAGTGTAAACCTCTTTCTGGACTGGTTGAGTCCTGTCGATTTTGTTTTTGGACAGATTTGTTTGTGGACTTTATTATATTGGAATTTTGAAAGAGTTGCAATGCATTTTGGTTTTTCCTTACGTTCATTCTTCTATTTTACTCCTTTTGAAACGCAGCATTTTATTTGTGCATTAAGCAGTCCTTGTGCTTCATTTTGACATTGACATGTGTTTGAGGTGATTGTTGTAGCATTCCATCTTCTTTAGTTTTATTCAGTTTGTAAATTGTATTAACAGGTCAATTTGGCATACATTTGGCCCTTTTGAATATGCATGTATGAAGTGTGTAGCTGGTTTTTGTCGATTCTGCTATTAGGACCAAAGGCTCAGAAATGTGGCTTTTTCACTCACTCAGTTACTTGCCATACCCTCTTAATCCAGTTCAGGGTTATGTGGGTGTCTGACTTATCTGGCAGCATAGGTTGCACATAGGACCCCATCCTGGATAGGTTGCTAGGACATCATAGGACACAAACATAAACTCACTCAAACTTGGACACTTTAGCCATGCTTAATGCATGCCTGTGGAATATGGGAGGAATCTGGACAGTAGGAAACATATGCGGATAAAAGGAGAATATACAAACTACACAGGCAGCAGCAAGACTCAAACACAGGTCTCTGGAACCTTGAGGTGACAGAGCTAACCACTGAACCACTGCACCGCTGTAGCACCCCACCTCGACTTTTTACAAGATGGAATCCTATTTAAACCAGGATTGCTTTAGGTTTAATTTAGAGAGGGTGGTTTATTAAAAGATGCTTGTTTTTGCAATTTCTCTTCAAATGGCAATTCCCCTGCTTTCTGCTGGCACCATTTGTCTAAGCTGAGTGCTACGTTCACAAATTTCTAGGCTGAGGGATGCACTTTGTTTTCCACCAGCTGGATCTAAAGGTCAAGTCAGCAAGAACAGCTTAAAGTTAGCTTATTAAATGGACGTACTCCAGACGACTTCTAGGGCTGCAAACTCATTTACTGATGCTTTGTTGTGCTTTCCTTTACAGGCCTCAGACATATTTCTCATTGTTCATATGCAGGAACTCAAAGAGAAAATGTTTAAAGCACTTTTTAAAAATGTCGAGGAGAGACCTTTTCCCCTCTTTGGATCATTAAATGTTTTCCATGTATTCCTTTCAGCTATTTCATCACTTTTTTTTCAGTGTAGCAATGTACATGCAAGCTTATGTTAGTAAAAAGAAATACTGGGCGAACTACTTCTGTCAAGACATGCAGGCTGTATTTCAGGAACATGGTTATAAAACATTTTGAGTTTAATTAAACCCCACTGGAAACAGTCATAACAATTAGTTAAAGTGAACTTGTAGTGTGATGGTAGTTGAGAGCTGATGTTCTGTGCTGGTTCCAGCACCGCGCGCCTGGATGTTCTTCCGGCTCGGCATCTCTCTGATGGTCTCCAACAGCGGAGGCAGATCCCACCAGAGTGCATTCAGAGCTCCCACTTACCAGCGATGGTTCAAATCCCAGTTGGGTCTTGTAATGTGAAGGTAAACTGACATACTCTAAGAATTTATGGAAACAATATAGTAACTAAAAATAGCTCACAGTCTAGTATGTGCAGGCTGGTAACAGCAAGGCACAGATGAAGAGATACGCATAATGCATAATGCATAGAAATTCAACGGTCGATAGACGACTTTAAAAGATCAGGAAGTTTAATTTTAGAGTCAAACAGAGCATAAGTGCAAAAGGCTGGAGAGAAAGAGTTAGAGGCGACCTGGCTCAGAGTCAATTCTTCATGCAATATTACTGAAATTGCTATTGGGTTCAGCTTATTAGGTTGTCGCTTTTGCTCTCTGTCTGACAGACCTCTACACACTCACACACACGTTTTTACATCATTGTGAGGACATTCTGTCGACTTAATGTTACTTTAGCTAATTAATTCTACACTTAACCTCAGTAACCTATAGCAAATATTTGTCACTTTGTGTTTTCAAATCAACATTACAGTATTACAGTAAAATCAAGTTTCCTGTGGATCAACAAAACGGTCCCCACAAGGTAACATATCTTTTCTGTTCAGCCAAACACATCAGTAACACAAGTGGTACTCCTCATCATGTCACACATGCACACGGGTTTTTAATATACAATACTGTAGGATTTGACTCTGATTGAACGGTACAAAGAGGTTTTCACCTCCATCCTGCTTTAAGCTCAACACTATTGAGGTGTTTACAGCATGACTACATAATAAGTGCTTCTTTAAGAGGTGGAGTATTGATACAAATTAGAAGGTTTACCCAAGGTTCAGTTTCGTGTCCTCTCATTCCTCTGTGACGAAAAAAAATACCCTCACCGATCACTTTATTAGGTACCACTTGCTAGTGTCGAACTAGTGTCTCCTGAACTGCCCTAATCCTTTGAGGCACAGATTCAGCAAGGTCCTGGAGACATTTCTCTGACATGTTGGGCCATATTACCATGAATCCTTCAGTTGTTGCGGATTTGTCAGCTGTGAAGACTGGTCAGAACTTTTGAAAATGGCACAAATTTTGGTTTCCACAAGGTTTGTTGCCTCTTTTTTAGAACCTTTTGTCAGATGTTTATATCATATAATGAAGTATAAATATAAGCGTATATATTTTAAAACAGCAAAGCAAAGCAAAGACTTCATATTTACGTCAACAAATCGCTTTGGCATGCTGGATATCAGCTTGTGGAAAAAACATTGGTTGATGGCAAAGCATTCTCTCCTAATCAGTGCATGGATTTCACAATTTCTGGGTTTTTGTTTGACTACAGACTCTCAATGGGATTGAAATCTGGAAACTTTCCTGGCCATGGACCTAAACCTTCGATGTTTCGTTCACTACGCCAATTGGTTATCACTTTTGCCTTGTGACATGGTGATCCATCATGCTGGAAAAAAACATTGTTCATCTCCAAATTTCTACTTTTGTTGGGAGAAGTTGTTCTTGGAGGATGGAGGATGTAAATTCCTTATTCGTGGCAGTGTTTAAATTTTGAACAAACTCAACTCCCATGAATTCCATGAGAAGCATCCCCACACATGAATGATTAAAATATGGTGACTGTGGAGGCGGTCTGAGTACAGTGAACTCAATGCCATGTTTAAGAAAACAGTTTGCAGTGATATGAGCTTTAAGACATGGTAAATGATCCTGCAGGAAGTAGCCATTCAGAAACATGGTCAGTGTGTGTGTTTGTGTGTTTGTGTGTGTGTGTGTGTGTGTGCATGTGTGTGTGTGCATGTGTGTTTTGATAACAGCAATGACTGTCACTAAACTTGTACGTCTTAATCATATACCAAATGCAGGCACAAAAATAAGCTCTTTCTCATTCATACAAACATACACACATTTTAGTTAAATATGCATTTGTTCTAATTGCACACATACACAGGGGTTTGTGTGTATGTGTTTCTGTGTAATGCTCTGAGGTGATTAGCGAAGTAGCAGATCAGTAGGATGGAGACAGAAACCAAACTGATGGAGATCAGCAGGAGGCAGGAACGAGGACAAAACATTCCTTCAGGCAATCTCTCTGTACATCTTTTTCTCTATATAAATCTTTCTCTCTCTCTCTCTCTCTCTCTCTCTCTCTCTCTCTATCTCTCTCATACATACACACACACACTTTCTCTCTCTCACACACACATACATTCACAAGTATTGAAATCAGCAGGTGTGTTTAATTCAGAAATGCCAGAGGCAACTAACAAGCTAGTTATCTACTTATGTGACAAATATAACCTAACACTTTTCAGTCTTTTCAGAACTGCATAAACTGCATTATTCCAGCATTTTGTTATGGAACACTGGCTATGTTTGGGTCTAATTGCAAAACAAATTAAGCTGAAACTGTGTGTGCAGCAATATAACCATAAAAATACTGTAGTTCATATAAGCTAATAAGATGCAGAGAATCAGAACGCTAAACTTTTAACACATACATGCAAAATTAGACGTAAAATCTGACGTAGAAGAAACTGAAGCGATCCACTAATGTTTTTAATGCCTTATATTGTGTTTTTTCTCCTGCTTTTATTAGACCTACATGAACATTTATACCCTGCGGGGGCCTACATAGGCTCTGGTGGTGCACTTAACCAGGGATGTTGTGTTTTCAAGTTTTTCTGACTTGACATTCATCAGATGTAGATTTGCTACAGATGAAGCAACCTGCTGGCAAACTGCTGTCATATGGGGGAATAACGGGCTTGCTTGTGGTTTGACCCAAGAACTCTGAAACGAAGATGGTTCAAGCCCTAGGCGAGACAAACAAGATCTTCATATACAATGAAGCATGGGTTTTAATTAATTCTCTGTCTCAGCAGGCAGGTGTTTCTGGTTTATGTTGGTGTCTGGTGTAACGACTCCCCATTACACACCGATGCCAACCTTAAGTCAAGACTGGTTACATTCTCAAGCCAGACTCCTCAACGATAAATTAACAGTGAAGAATTGAGTTCCAGTCTGTTTTTCTATGTGTTTGACCTCACCAAGGCTTTGAACACTTTAGATATATTTTTAGACAAGGGATCTGGACATCTTGTAGCTCAAGTACACTATGGGGGCTCATGTATGATCTATATGTTTTATTCTGCCTTTAGAGAAAGTTGTGTCTATTAATGTATATATTCATTCATTCATTTATTTATTTATTATCTTCGGCTTAATCCGCACGGGGTCACGGGCCAGCCGGTGCCCCCCCGAAAATTCTGGGCTCAAGGGCAGGAACAACCCTAGACAAGGTGCCAATCACACACACACACACACACACACACACACACACACACACACACACACACACACACACACACACACACACACAC
>JAUZST010006119.1:0-15082 GCA_034779995.1 Parotocinclus haroldoi
ATATATATATATATATATATATATTAGCACAGCCAATTGTGTCTGCATGTGACACCTGACACAGCTGGTAGGCTCTGCCAAACTCTGACCACACTGGTGGTAGGCAAGCATGTTGTCTAGCAAACTAGGAATGTAAGCTAGCAAACTGGCAGCTAGCGAGAAGTCTAAATAATCTTTCTTGCAACCTCATCATCCTGTAATATTTTAAATTAGACGTGATCTCTGAAATGTTAGTTGTCCATTTTCCCAGAAGTATTTAGTTATTATTTTAAATAGAAAACCGGGACTTTGGGATGGCCAATTTTTTTCCCAAAAAATATACGTAATAAATCTCATATTACATGATTGTTTTAAGTCAACAAAATGTGACTTTTGAGTTGTACAGTGTGTCCACATCCTGGTAAATAAGTATTGTTAAACTGGTTCTGAAACTGCCCTCAAAATATCTAAAACTGAGAGCAAAGACACTGCAGTCACCACAGACTATCAGCAAATACCTTCTGCCATAGACTAGGCCAGGAGTGAGCAACACCATCTGGTGTGGCTGCAGGTTTACATTCCAGTTAGCAGCACCTTATTCCACTTGTTTAGTCAGTTGGTTTTGGTCTTAAACAGCCGGAGTGGTATCAGATGTAGCTCCTGCTTGATTGGAATGGAAACTTGCACCCACACATGTCCTTTGTGGTCCAATAAGGAGCTTGCTAGGCTTAACATTTTAAAGATTAGTTTACCTGTGGCTCCAAAAAGAAGATACCTTGGGTTGCTGCTCCATGGTATTTACTTTCTGCTTCTCTTCCTGCTGCTGTCAGACATCAGTGTGCTGTGAACCTTGCCACAGACTTTTCTTCCACCTGAATTGGTCCATAGCATTAGTCTCCCTCAAGCTGATCTCAATATTGCACGTCTTCATATTATCCTTGATGACAGCCTGAAGGTTCTGCTCTCGTGTGGTATACTTGCCCTGGCTCAGATAAGGAAAACCCTGCACTGGGTTTTCTAGTGTTATTCATCCATGCATTGTTTCCAGCCAGGCAAATCTGGTGGCGAATAATCATTGTCACTAAGCTTATAGTGTTCACTAGACTATACACTGATAGTCTTGTGACTGTTTCCCATTACATTTGTAGCATCTTCTGTAGTTAGGGTCTTAATGTATGTCCTATAGGTCATCCACATTTGCACGTGGGAATAACTACTGCTTGGCAAGAGCTTCCCACTTGCACACTTCAGAAGGTGGTTTGTGTAGCCAAGTGAAAGATTACTAGACCTATGCATGTATGCCCTCTTCTGGATACTGTATAGCTGTTCATCCAGTCAGAATGCGCATTCCAAGTCCTAATACTTGGATTAGTCTTATGAAAATGTGTATTGTAATGAAAAGGCTCAAATGCATGTTCTACAAGAGAAGTCAACAATGCATTCTCAGGTGGAACTGCGGCATTATTTAAATGTTGCCATTCGTTGTTAATGTCCAAATACTAACATGTCATAAGTGATATTAAAAAGCACACTGAAAAAGAATTTGTTTTTGGTGATTACCAGGTTTTTTTTCCATTTACTAGAACTCAAAGCCCCAAATTTATGGGACCTAGCAAAATTCAGCTAGCTGTAGAAAACACAAACCATATGCTTTTTGACACATAGCTCTGAGGCATATAAGGTAAGAAACCTTGGGGAGGACCAAAATTCCTTGGGCACTCAGACATTATATGAAATAATAAAACTAAGTTGCCTAATTAATACTTTTAAACCTATACCTTTTTGTTTAAATACAGACAAAAGCTAAATAAAAAATTAATTAATAAATTAAAAATAAAAAATCTAAAGAGAGAACATACAATATGTAGACTATAACAAATGTAATTAATTTACATTTTAAAAATTGTAAATATTCGGGCATCATGCTCAATCCAAAAAGAGGCAAAGCGTCCTGTTTTACAAAGGCTTATCCTGGTCAGAGTTGTAGGTGAGGCTCTGGAGGCTAATCCCGAAATCAAAGGGCCCACTGGACATGGTGCCAGTCAATTGCAGCATAATTTAACCAGCATTATGTAACCATAACACCTGATGTTCAGGTGAGATTTTGACCCTAGGCCCTCAGCAACTGCCACATTCTAAAATTAAAAAAAGGAATGTGCAGCCTAAAATTGGAGCATTGCTTTCGCAACAGGTGAACTGATGGCCCCATTAAAAATCGGTCAATATATTGGGTAATCATGGTTACTCTGGTGAAGTCTGCTGTTATTAATGGAATTATCTAAAATAAATCAACTACATAATATATAGGGGTGGCACATTGTCACAATAAGTAGTAGCACTGGGGGCCACACAGCTCCAAAGTCCTAGCTTCAGTTACCATCTGTGGAATTCGACATGTTCCTGTCATGTCTGTGTAGGTTCCGTTTTCTCCTGAGTACAAAAAAACATATTGGGTGTGACTGTAATGCATTTTGAAGAACTTTTCATCATAAATGCATAAATAAATTCTTTTCAGATCTAGAACACAGGCGAAATGGTTCAGGGAAGCATTAAATCCTAAATGCTTAAAGTTAGTTGAAGGGCTAATGCAGCAAAAATATTTCTTAGAATTTTGAATTGACATCCCAGTTCTGTAGAGAATCCTTACTGATTCCAGTTCTGTAAACCATATTTCTGTAATTTCTCTTTAAAACACCAGAATAGTATATTCTAAGTATTAAAAACTTGGAGGTAGAGAAGCACAAGAAAAGTGTAAAGCATTTCGTTTTCAGAACTGAAAGACATCGCTCTAGTGAAACTATTGTGCTGGAATGGATCTGGAACCTTGTAAACTGGGCTTTTACTGTAATTTTAATTTTAAAAAAAGTATTTGCAGTATAAAGTAGGAGCTTGACATGTACCACAGTTTCAAGATTGTTTTAGACGTATAACGACTTCAAAAGTAAAAGACTTATTGGAGTCATTGTGTGTTCTACAAACCAAAGTGCTCTGAAGACCATGAACAGAAATTTTACACAATATCAGATGTGAATGGATTGCAAGGTCCAAGGTTTAGAATGCAAAATCTAAAATATTATGACTATATAAGGTTTAGGCAAGACTCCCTTATGAACAGGTTCATAGTAATATGACTCTACATGCATGTAATTCCATACAAGCAGGTTGCACTGAACACTTCTGTGACTATCATCAAGATACTTTCAGATGTTTCCACTTCCTAGAAACTCACAACTAGCTGATTAAAATATTTATTTTGTGTTAACTGCCCACGTTGTATTGTGTTAGTTGTAATTGATCAATTTTTTTTGTCTCTGATGAAGAGCTGCCAAGGTGCAGAATATATTTAATGCAAAATATTTTTATTAGGTATTTCTATAGAAAACATTATGGGCAATTTGTTATCTCTACTGTGTCTATGCACAGTAATTCCCTATAGGCTAACAGCGCTTTAAGATTTATAGGCTCTGTGCTCTTAAGCAATAAGTAACTACTTTATCTCTTTTCTCTCCAAAGGTATGTTACTAGTTCCAGCCCAACATACTAAAATGCTCCTCTACTTCAGCATCATTCTCCTGGTTTCCATCAACAGAAACTAGTTCCACCATGCCCGGACCACACCAGAGGGCAGTAGCCCTGCAAGGACTTCCTGCTGAGGATTTAAGATCCTCTCTGTGTATTGGACCAAATATTTGCTGATATGCATATTTTTTTACATTATTTTATTTATCTGTTATTCTTCCTCACAACATTGAAATAGTCGTTTCTTTTCCACTGTCGCCCTAGGCTTGCTTAATTTGGGATTGGCCTTTTAAGATAATATAAAATTGTAAAGCTGCTTTGACCCAATGCACCAATGTAAAAAGCGCTATATAAATAAATCTGATTTGACTTAACTTTTATTATCCCACAAGGTGGAATTGAAATTGTCACAGCAGCACAATATACAAGGATAGTACTTTTAGTGATGTATACATAAAAAAATCAAATGTAAAATATAAAATATCCAAACAGATTTTTTAGACTTTATGAAAGAAGAGTACATGATAAAATATAAAAAATTAGATACATAAGTTATCTCAGAGGCAGTTACTGATGTTATTCACACATATTGCGTGGTATTGAGGCAGAAGGTTGATTGTTTATTGTGATTAGTGTGTCTGCTTGGGGCATTTATATATGGAATGTAGAGATGTAATGTAATAAAAAAAAAACTGTTGATATAATCCTTAACCAAAGTTTTTTCAAAGGGTCAAACAGAGAAAATGTGACTAATTGAATTTTAGTAAAACATTATTACATTATTGCAAGGTCATTAAGCCATTAGATTTGTTGTTTTAGGAATGTTATAATCATATAGGATTATTTCTTAGCCATTTTATTAAGACATAAAATACATTAAAGAATTACACACCATTTAAAAAACACAATTTTCAGAACAAAATGCTTCTGCAGGCAAAAGTCAGTAATTAGTGTAAGTGCCCCAAAGAAGTTTCTTTCACTCTTAGTGGCCGCTACTCTTCCCAAAACACCATTACTGATCAAACTTCTTACGACTACAGACATTTTAACTTGGCATGACGATAGACCTGCCAGATGCTACTACTGCTCATGTGTAAGGGGAGGTTGCCCTAATATTTGCCACTGTAATCTAAGTTTTGGTGGGGGTTTTTAACACTGCATATACAATTTCTGTATTTTTTGTTTGTATTCTAATATGGAGCTTGGAGACTGAGGAATAATTGGATATGGCCATTAACCACTGCTAAAACAACGTGTTTTGTGTTCTGCACAGCACTGTAACTCAAATAGATACTATTATTTTGATTACTAAAATATAGATTACTTTTAAGTTCTAACCTGTTGTGCACACGCTCATTACAGCTTAGATTGTGTGAAGGCGTTATTTGTCGTAATAGTCTCATAAACCTGAAGCGTGGACTCATGTTATGCAGTTCTGTCAAGTCTTCCCGTGAGTACATTCAGACCTGTGCAACTGATTAAAAATGCAGGAGCACATCTTGTTTTCCATTTACCAAAGCGCCCTCTTCTGTGTTCTTTTCACTGTTTGTGCATCATATTTAAAACACTTATATCTGCTTACAAAGCAAGAACCATGAATATCCCTATGTGGCCTAAATAATTTTGTATAGTGGAAAATTGTGTAATAATGTAATATTGTCATTCTGCTTTGAGACTAAAAAGTGCTATATAAATAAATCTGAATTGACTTGACCTGAGTCATTGCTAATGAACATTCCAACAGTCCAACTTTGTATATATGCAATATTCCTGAATGGCTGTTTTATTAAAATCATATATATATATATAATCCATGAGTCATGTTATCCCAGTATTATTTCAAAATATCTCAGTCATCTTGTACTGATCTCCCTGTCTTCGAGATCACCCATAAATGGTTTGATTGTGGATTGGTCAGATGACTGTAGCAGAATGTCAATGACAGTCAGCACTCTTGTAGTAGTATTAGGTATTGCAGAGCTTCAAGGTGTGTTTTTTGTTAATATTCTCCATGGAGATCCAAGGTCCTACAAATCTCCGACATTTGGCCCCCGCTGTAATTGCGATAGAAAAGTTTGTGAACCCCTCAGCAGTTATGTTGTGTTTATCAGTCAGTCATTATACTCAAAATAATTGACTGGGAAAGTGATGACACCAGGATGCACTATCACATGGAAAAGGTAATCCCGTGCTCTGAGAAAGGAAACCCAGGGTCTAGTCATTCAAGGGAATGCCAACTTGTCACATGGTGCCTACATAAACATCATTATGTACAAGCTTAGATGGGTTTAATTTTACAGGGTTTTTCAGTTGACTTTAAATAACAAATTTAACTTCCACACAAAATAGATCAGCTTAGTAGTTCAGAATGCTGGTTTAGATTTTTACTTCAAATATCGACTACAAGTAAAGGTAAATAGTGCCTGAACTCCCTTTTAAACGCCACACGACTTCTTCACTAGGTGTATAAACAGTATTTGTTCACTGCGTAGTGCACACTGTAGGGAGCTTTTGGCATTTTTACCCACGTCCTATACCAGCGTATACAGTATCAAGAACTGTCACGAATTCCCACAGTTCATTGCAACATGTTAAAAAGTTCAAACGACACACTCCCGCGGTTACAAAATACATGTAGCTTACTTTACAGTTTGTAGGGAGTAGGGAGCATGGAGCGGTTTGGGGCAGGGTCCGCTATTCTGCTCTTGCGAAAGAATGATGACGTTTTTCCGGGTCGTGTTTAGCAGTTTGTAGTAGCACGTGGATTCGGAGAGTGAGAAAGGAGAATTACTTCTCAAACTTAGATTTATTTCAGTGAAATAAACGGGCATCCCGAGCAACCAGAACAATGACTAAACCTAAATACAAGGGCAAGAGCACCATAAACACGTCCAATTCCAGCAGCAACCCGGGTAAGATGGTTTAACTTCACCAGCATGATATAAACAGCTAACTGCTAACACGCTAAGCACACGCATATGTGTATGTTGAGGAACGTTTTCTGCAGCTAAAATAAGTTTTATAAGCCGTATTATATACCCATATCCAGTGTTGATTGGTTTAATTTCTGTTTGTCGTGTAACAGTGTAAAACTGCATATCTCCTAAATTCCTATATATATGATCAGCGGCCAGTTCAATAGGTACACCTATTCATCATGCATGACTCCAATCTAAGCATGTCGAAATGAAGACTAAAACCAGACAAGTTCAAACCAAGCAGCAGAATATGAAACAAAATAGGATTTAAGTGACTTTTTTGACTAATTGTTTGATTAGTAGTGTTTAAGAATCTGTCGTTACTAATGCATTTGAATGCGATCACATGTATTGATATAAATATTGTGTATCCTGAAAATGTTTTTTAAAAATGTGAAACAATATTTGTAACATATTGCCTACCTCTAGTTTAACGTATCCACAGCTTTCTGTTCCTCCCCAACAGAAGTACCGACAGGGTCTTCACTAGTGTAGCCCATCTGATGCAAGGTTTGACATGCCTAGTGTAGTGAGATGCTTTTCTGCACAGTATAATAGTATCTGAGTCACCGTGGCCTTTCTGTCGTCTTGGCCCAGTGTTGACCGGTCTTATGAGCAAGGTCTCATGAGTTCAGGCACTACATCACAATGAAGATGCCCAACTAACAGTCAGCAAAAACCGACATGATGTTTTAAAGTGGAATAAAAAACGTGCAAGTTGATCAAAGACGGGATGGCTTCATCCTTTCATGTTGCTTATGCCAAATTCGGACCCTGCCATCCAAATGTTGCAGCAAAAACTGTAATCTAAAGTGGCCTGTTCGTAGCTGACAGGAGATTCCCCTGTTGGTGCCTTCTTCTGCTGTAACCCTTCTGCTCCAAGCTTTGGCACATTGGCACACTTCTGCATTCCTCAGTTGTAACAAGTGTCTATTTGAGTTACTGTTACCTTTCAGTCATGTCAAACCAGTCTGGCCATTCTCCTCTGACATCTGGCATGAATTGGAGAAGGCAGATGGAACACAAACATGATGGGGGATGGCTGGTGTTTACAGCATGACAAACCTGATCATAACTATTCCAGTGCATCCAAAACCAGAGAATTTCTCCCTAACAATTAGCATTTACACAAATATTGCTTTATTGATTAGACAAAAGACATTTTTGCATGTCATCACATCCCATTTGACCTATTGCATATGTTTAGAATCAGCACCTTGCTTTTAGGTAAAATCAGTTATTGTTACTAAACAATTATTTAAATAAATAATTATCCAAATAATTAGGTCAGGCAAGGCAAGTTTATTTGTATAGCACCATTCATACACTAGGAAATTCAAAGTGCTATACAGGATTAAAATAATAATAATAAAATGATATTTAAAAAATAAAATTAAAGTTGAAAGTACAATTAAAACACAGTCGAAAACATTAAACAGCAAACAGTTTAAAATATTAAAAGGCAGAATGCAGGTAATAATCAGGTGTCATATGTACAGCTAAACAGAAGTTTTTAAGTTTTTAACCTGGACTTAAACAATGTTATAGTAGAAGTCAGCCTAACATCTTCAGGGAGACTGTTCCAGATTTTAGCTCCATAAAACTTGATCCATTGTTGACCGGTCATATTAGCAAGGGGTCTCTGTCCACAGTTGCCGCTCACTGGATGTATTAATTCAGTATTCAGACTTTTTAAAGAAGTGCACTGTATTTGGTTAAATTATAACATACACGTGACGGTCTACAATTTATGTCAGATGATCTAGTGTTAACCTGATATGAAATAAGCACTGCAGACATAGATTTTTTTTTACAGTATCTTCTTTTCAAATCAGCCGCAGCTTTCTCTTGTTATTCTGAAACGAATCCGTCCGTGTGGGATTCAACATTGCAGATGAATAGCGGTTAGAACAACCACAGACCCTCAGACAGTTTATTTGTAAGCTGCTGGCTTTTGTAGTCATTAAACCCACTGCTATCACAGCAAGTCAGCGATAAAGAGCTTCACTTCCATTGCAAACATACACACACATCATTGGTGACATCATAGTTCAAGTGTCTGTAGAAGCTGTCGGTCTGTTGTTTATTTTATGACCTTTATCAATCACTGAAGCAAATTTCTTCTAAGCTGTTTGTTCTGTTTGCTGGGAGTCAATCCACATTTCAATGTAATTCTGATTCGCAACTGTTTACTTACCTCTGTCTTGCTGAAACAGTGCTAGAAACGTTATTCTTATCAAGATGGTCAGCTGAAACATTTGCAGGTGTTTTTTTTTTTTTTGAGATGTAGCCAAAGTCTCCAAAGGCAGCTTGTGTGCAAATCCAAAGGCCGTTGCAAGCTATTAAACAAGTTTTGTTTAATGTGCGTGTTTTCGATTGGAATGACTGCTTTCAATTGTTTTCTGGGAATCACATTAAATTGCACATACTTGTAGCACTTGTCTGGGATCTTGATCTATGACTGTACGTTGTGTGCAAGTGCATCCAAGTAAGAGCAAAATAATAAGCAATAATCTAACCACAGATAGGCAAGCCTTCAAACCTCTGGCTTTACATGTGCGCCTAATTCACCGTCATTACAACCGATGAAGAGTTCAGACAAGGTCTTCTGCAGCACCCCACTTTAGAAATGGTATGAATTGCAGGTGTTATGGCTTGAATCAGTACCCACATGTGCAATCTGACTGCCGCTCCATAATAAATCTCTCGTGCATGACTGGAATGGTATTTATTTAGCTTATTTTGCGCTTTGTTTGTAAGCACCTGCAATTATTTATCCTTACATTAACAGTTCCTGATACCTCGCTGTTTTTTTGGGGTTTTTTTTTTTTAGATCGTGTAAAGGGTGCTGGAGGGAACAACATGAGGGACCGTGCCACTATCAGACGTCTGAACATGTACAGACAGAAGCAGAGATGGTAATCATATGGCGCTCACACATGGCTAATATTAAGACTTTAATTTAGCCCATTTTACTGAACATGGAGAGAAAATGCTTCCGCGTGTTATTGCAGTAACAGTCGGGGTAAAGTTATCAAGGCATTGCAGTACCAGTCAACGGTGGCCCCCGGGACCGTGGCCAGAGTCGAACCTAACATCAAGTGGTTTGGTAAGTACATCTTGTATTCGTATTCATGTTTAACAAACAATCTGACTCCATATTAATGAATTGCTGCTGCTACAGTTGTGCTAACTAGACTGCATAATCTTCTCTTTTTTTAATAGTAATGATGTACAGTCAGCTTCAGAATTATTGGTACCTTTGAAAGACATTAATAATCATTAATTAATTCATTCATTCATTATCTACCCTTTTAATCCACATGGGGTCATGGGCCAGCCGGTGCCCACCCAGCAGCAACTCTGGGCGTAAGGGCAGGAACAACCATATATGGGGGGCAAATCCATCGTATGGCGCACACACACAGTCACACACTAAGACCCACTTTAGAGACACCAATTAACCTAACACACAGGAAACTGGAGTACCCGGAGTAAACCCATGCAGACACAAGGATGACATGCAGACTCCACACAGAAAGGACCCAGGCCGCTTCACCCTGGGATTGAACCCGAGACCTTTTTGCTATGAGACAGTGGCATTACCCACCGAAAAGCCGTGCTGCCCGCATTAATAATCAAGCTAATAAAATTGTGTGTTAATTGGCTTGATGTCACACTCAAAATACGAACAGAATATACCATTTCAGTAAAATAAAGTAAATGTACAACCCCAAATCAGAAAAAGTTGGACCGGTATGGAAATTGCAAATAGGAATGCAGTTTCTTACACTTGACACTTTTTTTTTTTGTGTGATTCCAGTATATTTAATTTTAATAATCGTGTATTTTAACAAATGAAATAAAGTTGACCATACAAGACAAGATATCTTGCGTTGGTACTGTCGTAGGTTAAATAAAAGTCTAAAAAAAAAAGTGTAAAAGACACTGCATTTTGAATTAGCATTTTCCACTCTGGCCCTACCTTTTCCAAATTGGAGTTGTAATAAGAATAATGAAATTAACAGGTCAAAATAATCAAACCACTTGTCAATCTGCATCTCGCGTAACATGTTTCGACTTATTTTGTGCATTTTTAAATGTACCTGAGTTTGTAAACTTTTCACTGTCTTGTAAATATTCCCTCAGTCACCCCATGAACATGGGAAATAAATGCAAATCAGACAGTGGCTACATAAATTGCCTCAGACCTGAAAGTTGCCAGTTCCATTGTTGGTGAGCTGTAATTGAGCTTTCTATATGAGAGCACCCGAGTGTTTTGCCATCACCTATAGCTGGGAGGATAGTTGATGTCCTCTGCTATGTTTAAATCAGTCTTCCATCCTTGTTGTTTAATGTCAAATTCAGAAGATCATAATTATTTAATACATAATTTAAAAACAAACTAGACATGATCACATATCAGAGCTTATCCGAAATTTACAGCTGTTACAGATTGTGCATGATGATTCCAGTTTTCAGTACAACTTGTGTTGTCTGTTTAAAGATTTGAAGCAACTTAGTTACACAATGAGGCAGAAATTTGTCTGATCATGTGGAGGTTTTCAGATGATTGTCTGAAAAACACATTTAGACACAATCTCTGTGCCAACAAATTATTTAGAAGCTGTTCCATAGGTATGTCTTTCAACTAAGCACAAATGTCAATTTGCTACTAGATCTTTGACCAGAAAGCAGATGCTTTGGTCATTTGACATGAAATTCAAGCTTTCTGGAAGCAAACAAGTTGGGTGGGGTAAAATAAAATATGCTGAAACGGAAAACTATCTAATCACTGTTTGTAGAGGAACGGTAAATGGTTTGTGGAGATTTGGGTTGCTAATGTCCACATGGTCCACATGAAATTTTAAATCTGACTTTCGGCGGCGAAGTTACAGCTTGGGTCTTGGTTTGATCGTCCAGTCAGACTATGATCCAAAACTTGAAATTGTTCAACGACCACAGAATCAAGCTTTTTTTTTACATCCCAGTACTCTTATTCTAAACCTGCTGAAAAGCTGTGGGGTGAGCTGAGGATACAGGAGCCTGGAGGTAATTCTAAGAGTGTGTTTTGAAAAATGCTTTGTCCCTTGCTTTATACCTCCTTTCTCATTAAATATCATAGACTGTGCTGTGTTTTTTGGTTTTGTTTTTTTGGGAGGGGGGGGGGTAGAGGGAGGTTGCACATAGTACTACATGCATGCTCGTTTTAAAGCACTTCTATTAATGGTTACGATTTGTTCCTATTTTCGGTATAAATTTAAACTAATTAACCACAAAGACATTTTTATATCAGTCTTCTAGTAATCTTTTTTTTTTATCGAGTGCCAGTAGTTTGAAGCTGGCTGTAGCAAACTGCTGGCTGATGGGAAAACCACATGTAAGCTATGTTCTACAAGAGTTATGATGCTGCTGAGGAGGACAAACTACATGCTGGCACTGTTTTAAAAAAAAGAAAAGAAATTTTTTTAACACAAAAAAATCAATACAGATGGTATACAAACATTCGCTGGTGATCTCTCATGACTCGCGCGCTCGGGCTGCGATGATGTAGTTACGCATTTCTGTTTTTCTCTTGTCCGGTCCACAGCCAATACTCGGGTTATCAAGCAGTCATCGCTGCAGAAGTTTCAAGATGAGATGAACACTGTGAAGAAAGATCCATACAGAGTAGTGATGCGTCAGAGCAAGCTTCCCATGTCCCTTCTCCATGACCGAATCAAAGCTCACGTACGTACACTTACGTGCCACATTTTTTTTTTTTGTGTGTAGCTTGCTTGGACAGAGGACACATCCAAAATTTCAGCCAATTTCTCCACCAAGGTAGCGCAGCACTACTTTGTGTAGTTCAGTATAATTAGTTAAACATATAAATCCTTTATCCCATGAGGGATATTTTATTATATGTTTATCTTTGTAGTTTTAATTGAACAGAACTGCATTTAAATGAACCAACTAAATCTGATCTTAGTTCTACATTTACAGCATTTAGTAGTAATTGTATTTTGTACTTTAGTACAAGTAAACAATAGCCCAAGAACATAACCTGCAAGGATCTCATGTTGGTAAATAAACAAAACACGCAAGCAGATGTTTTTTTATTTTTTTATTTTAAGATCTGCAGTTGCATTTCTGTCTTCACTTAAGTGCCGATTGAAGAGGTGAGTTGCTGCTTGAAAACAGCAAGAGACTCCTACATACTTACAGGGGAATGTCATCCCACCACCTTGGTGCCAGTTCTTTTCACATTGTAAGTGAACTATAAAGAGGATTCATTTCTCTTTCTGGTCCACTTTAGCACTGATGAGATCTTGATGAGACGACTTGTTTTAATGTTGCAGTACTACAAAGCAAATGAGAAGATAGGAGGGCGGCACGGTGGCGCAGTGGTTAGATCTTTGGGTCAATCGCAAGCTTGAGCCCAACCTGTGTTGTTTGTCCTGAAGGAGGAATGATATTGATCATAATTTGATAAGAAATATAGAAAATAATGCAATAGAAAATAAAATTACGGTTTATAGCTTATTTCTTTTGTTAACATTATTTATATCAAGGACTTAATTGCAGTGGTTGGAATGAACAACTCGCTGCTATTATTTCAAAATTGAGCAGAGGTGTTGAACATGAAAAACTTGAGCTAAACAATAGCGAGTAATGCACAACTCACTTTAGTTAGAATAGGCGATTCGAGCCATTGTATCTGCGGGACAGTTGTTAACAGTTCCATTTGACAAAGCGCTGTTCTGCTGTCCATACTGCAAAATGAGAAGTGCTCCAGGACTGTTTTGCTCTCACAATGAACAAATCAAGCAGACGACAAAAACAAACCACAAACAAACTCCCGAGAAGGTCTCTGTTCGCTTAGTTTTTGTTCACATATGCCAAAAAAAAACATGACTCCGCAGTACGAGACCACTTGCTGAAGCTGAAACAGTTAATGAGTGATAAGGTCCTTAACTAAAGCTCCCGAATCCAAATGTCCACCAAAGGCACAGCAATAGTATTGAAATCACACAGAGTTAGTCAAAGGAACAGTGATTAAATAAAATCAGTCTTCAGTGACTTCAAACCTTGTACCCAATTTTCTGTTGGCCTGTTCCCCGCTGCCCATTCCTCACTGATCGTAATATCGATGCATGAGAAGCAGTCACAAAATGCCTCTGAATTCAGCCATTATGAATCTTAGCCACAGTCTTGCCTTAACAAAGAGATTTAGAGGGAAATTACAATATATACATTATACAAACACGAAACTGATATGGCACCCAAAGTTTTTTTTTGGTTTTTTTTGGTTTTTTTTAGAAAATAAATACATTCTGATGGAAACATGACGGAATAGTAACAGCCCCAAGTGGGTTGTTACTTAGAATTAGCTTGTTTGGCAACACAGTAGCATGACTGATATCATGTAAAACTTGGGATGAATAATTTATAATTGGTTATATAGGACTGGGTTGAATTGTACTTAATGCAAACAACTGGTTAGTTGCACAATAGACAAAGAAGTAAGTAAGTCAGAAGTAACCACCTCAAAAAATATAATCGAAGGCCAGGTAGCAGTTGATTAGCTGGTGGAAATGGCAGAGGGTCAAATAACAAAGCAATTAAATTATTACCGGTGTGGCCCAACGAAGCAAAGAGTTTAAGCGACTAGCAGAGGCATTTGATCCACGTGGCTACTGACCTGGCCACGTTCCTACATGCGCAAATATGCAATAATGCAATTCCTCTACACGAAGCAGAGCCACGAGTTCAAAATGACCAACATCGCCTTTTGCAACTGCTAGTCATTTATTTTCTGGCCAAATTTGATTATTTAAGACATTTAGCAGACACCCTTATACAAAGCGACCTACAACTGATAGTCTTGCAACTTTGCGTGCAGGCATGCAAGATCTGAATTAAAAAATTCGTGAGGAAACAGCTTCATAATACAAAACATAGACAGCACAGAGTCAGTGTTAGATTTCATTGCTCGTTCATGCTCACTCAAATGGAGGTGGTTTTAAAAGCTAGATGGTGCTTTAAAGACGACAGTCTGTAAGCTACGTCGGCAAATCAGTTGCCGGTAAAGACAGCTTGACAGTTTACTTGTTTCTTCATCTGCAAACTAACCACAATGCAGAAAATGAAGATTATGACTATCTTCTCCATTAAAAGCACTGGCAAATACAGTGTCCTAAATCTGGTGCTGTGCAAAATACAATAAAAGCACTATGGTTTTTACTTGAACACTTCGAGGTTTAAGTAAACATAAAAATTTACATTTCCTTCAGTGTTATTTTCATTATTGCCATTAGGAAGGAACATTTAATAACCTATTAACTAGAGCAAGCTTGTACAATGTAAGACTTCTACAAACGCATTTTTGATGGTTGCAAAGTATCACCCAATTATTGGTGTCAATAAAATTCCAGGGGGAAAAAAATCTATATATACATTTTTTTTCCTCCCTGGAATTCTGGAATAATATTACCCGACACTAAAGTGTGTGAGTGTGTGTGAGTGTGTGTGAGTGTGTGTGAGTGTGTGTGTGTGTGTGTGTGTGTGTGTGTGTGAGAGTGTGTGTGTGTGTGTGGGTGTGTGTGTGTGTGTGTGAGAGTGTG
>JAUZST010006120.1:0-40536 GCA_034779995.1 Parotocinclus haroldoi
AAGCTAGCTAAATCTGTTATCAATCCATTCAAGGATTAATTAATTAAGCATCAGATCTGCCTCATAGCAACATATGGTAGATTATTATGGGCTATCTTGGCACCTTTCCCAAACTGGTCTTTTTTTGTTAGGAACTTTACACCTCAGCACAGGCTTTTAATGAAAGGAGTGTGCTCATGCCTATATTACAACAGTGGTCCACACTGGCTTGCTGTTCATGGTGCGAGGCCTCCTGGCTATGCCTGTCAGCCTTGCTAATGGCTATTGTTGTGTGCCTTGACCTGTGAGGCTCTTGTGAGCAGATGGAGGGTCTGACCCCCACCCAGCCTTAGTGCTGCTCCATCGCTCACTGCCCTCTACACCCATTCTCCTCCGTCAGCTGCCTGTCTCCCAAAGAAACAGCATGACAAAGCACAAGAGGCAAAAGGAGGGGCGGGCTGGAGGGATCCACAATACAGGCATCACTGTGGAAACGTGCATATGGGGTGTGAGTGTGTGTGTGTGTGTGTGTGTGTGTGTGTGTGTGTGTGTGTATGTGTGTGTATGTGTATGTGTGTGTACACGTGTGCATATGTGTAATGTGTGTGAAAGAAGATGCAGCAGGACGCACTCCCACGTGCAGATGGGGGTGAAGGGGGCACAGATAATGGGCATGATATCAGATTAGTGGAGTATACACACAGATGCAGGCTACACAAATGCAAAGATGCATGCACATAAAGTGGTGAGGAATATTTCAGATATTTGAAGTGTATAAGAATAATTTGTATACATAATTTGAACCATTTCATGTTTGCAGAATAAATATGCTTTAGATGTATTTATTTACATATTTATGTGTTTATGTGAAAACTAAGGCTATTATGGGTATTATGGGTTAAGGCTTCAGTGCTTCCAAGTGTGGAGATGAAATGAGCAGTGGACAAAAAGTGTTCCAAAACGTGTGACTTTTAATTTGATATTTATTAAAGGAAGGCAGGTTACACTTGATCAGTAATATTCTGTAATATAATACTTTGTGTTTACGTTGCAGGTAAAGAAAAGAAACACAAAAAATCATGCATATTCATGGAACAGTAATAGTGGGGGAAATCAGAGGCAGTGGAGAGAGATACAAATATTGAAACCTATTGCATTTTATAGTTAATTTACTCTGATAGTGCATATGTGGTGATGTGATGTCGGTGAAATATTGGCAGTGTTGCGCTTTTATTCTTTTGCACAGCATTGAAATGTGATTTAGTACAAGAACGGTGGCATTGCCAATTCAAAGCATTGCCTAAGAAATAGCACACATCGTATGACTGACACAAAATTACACAATTAAAAATAGTTTTCAAATGAAAAACTATATTGTCTCTCTTTATTTGCTGTTCTAAAAGTTGGTTATTTATCCATTTGTGTGTATTTTTTTTTTTTTTTTCAGTTATCATCCCCACTTTCCCTGGTCGGTATAGTGTTGTTCATCTCAGCGCTGGTAGGTGTCACTGTTGCATATGATCCCCCTGACTGGCTTCCCCAACCACAGGCAAATACTTTTAAAGTGTAATATAATAAATGCAAATGTTTAGTCTGCATATAAACAGTTCACTCTCAATCTGCAGTCAGAAGGACTGATTTAGACTGATGTAAACATTTCAGCATGTAGAAATAGCCTACATCTACGACCTGATATCTTAGTGCAGGTTAATGGAGCACTGCTATGGTTCACTGAGTGCAGTGTGCAGCAGTGGGTCTGTCCTCCCAGCAGCTGCTCGGTGGGAGTCCAACCAAACCACAGGGTACATTCCACAGCGACACTGATACAATACATCAATGCACACAATACATCAGTCAATGCAATTTATGCAACACTGTGGTTCAGTTCAATGCACAACACTGTACTTTAAAAGAATGGTTTAGAGGAAATGGACTTTACCCATACCCTGAATGTAGTCAGCCAGCCAAAACATATTTGGTTAGCTTTGCAGTGAAGACTAATGTAAATAAGAGTTAAAGGAGGTATTTTTAAACAATGCAGTATCATTTACTGCAACATATAAAAACTGATCACTACTTCAGTAGGGGACTCGCTGTGGTGCAATGGCTTAATGGTGTTCTGACACCATCATGAGTGATCTGCATTGCATAATCTAGGCTCAGATCTGTGCAATTAAAACAACTGTAAAAGAGTATATTATGCCATGCTTGTTCATCTTACCTCAAAAAGTAGCATTGTGACTTAAGCGTGCTCAAGTCCAGAACATTTAGGTACAATGCGAGCACAGGCCAGCAGGGGATTGGAGAAGGGGACTCATACTCTGGCACAGCACAAGGCAAATAAGCATAGTGTGAGTACGGTCTAAGAGTGTGTCAAACAAAGCTTGCAGACATGGCAAAGTATAAATCCCTCTGGAACTGTAACTGCGATCTACCGATGCTTAGCAGGGCTAAGACACCATAGCCTTGCAGCTTGTATTTTTATGTTTCCTCTCGGTAATCCAGTTTCACCCATTTTTTCAGGCATTACTGTTTGTGGGCTTTTTGTGCCTCATCTTTAGAAGATGCTTCCTTCTGGAATGGCAGCCATGTAAACCAGTTCAATACAGTGTGCAGCGTGTAATCTGAGCACTGACAGGTTGACCCCCCACCCCCAACTCCTATGTCAGTTTCCAAAAGCCAATCTCTGAATATGGTGCTGAGCAACTTCTTTGGCCGGCCATGGTGATGCCTGTTCTGCGTGGAACCAGTCCCGTTAAACCGCTATATGGTCTTGGCCATCACACTTTCAAGTTGTTGGCAATATTTTTATAGCCTAGGCCATCTTTATGTAGAGCAGCAATTCTTTTTTTAAGATCCTCAGAGAGTTCTTTCAAATGAGGTGCCATGTTGAACTTTCAGTGAGCATTTTGAACAGGGGTGTTAGAGTGATAACACCAAATTTAACACACCTGCTCCCCACTCACACCTGAGACTTCGTAATACTAATGGGTCACGTGATACCAGGGAGGGAGAATGGCTAATTAGGCACAATTTGGCCATTTTTACATTGGGGTGTTCTCACTTTTGTTGCCAGTGGTTTAGACATTAATGGATGTGTGTTGAGTTATGTAAAGGGCACAGTAACTTTACTGCCATCTTTAGACTGTTACTTTACATTGTATCAATGTGTCATATCTTCAATGTTGACCCATAAAATGTTATAATAAAATAGTTACAAAAATGTGAGGGGTGTACTCACTTTTGTGAGATACTGTACATGGCACAATAGACACAACTGGAGGTTTGGCTTTTTGTACCAAAAAACTGAAAATAGGTCAGGGATATATCTTCTAGCCAACATACATCCAAAAATACACAGTAACTAAAACCCCAAGCTTATGTCATTACCATACCTTCAATTGCCCCTAGGATATGAATAAAGTTTTCTGAATCCGAATCTGAATACCTCTGTCCTCATCTAAACATGAACAGAAAATATGTAAAACAAGATTTAAGAATCCATGATGCTGGGCCTAGTATGATATCCTCATTGTGACCGTACTTTCCATGTTATGTAAAACATTTCAGGTGTGCTTGTTGCACAGCTTTGGGATGATACATGCACCATATCTACATGGACATTCTATATTGTAACACTTCACATCACACAGATTCGTCGCATAAAATACTGGGTTCAAAATAATATCAAGTGTGGTCAGATACCACTCCGGCATTTCAAGCAATCTGCACATGTCTGATTTCCACTGTCTGCTTTGCTCCACCTCAAAGCCTCAATTCACCTACCAATATCCAGGTACTGATTTGCAGTGAGGTCGTCCTAGTATTATCAGACATCTGTGAACAGCCAGACAGTGATGTGGCTAGAGAAGGTTTGATGGAGATGACCTAGGTTGCCATCTCCTTTCTCCCCCTCCTCTGCCTCCTTCTGGAAGCTTGCCATCTGCCACAGCTGCTGCTTGCCTCAACCGCCACTCTAATTGACAATGAACCCAAAGGCGCGGCGATAATTGTGGCTGGCCGTTTTGGCAACTTCAGCGGGTTTCAATTCCTCCCTTTCAGGATTCATCAAGCCCCATCTGCTCCTCTCTCCATGTCTGGCATCTGCCCCTCCACCCCTCGCCCCCAGCCCCCCTCTCTTTTTTTCACTCAACACTTCTCCCTCTCTCTTTCCTCCTCCTCCTCCTGTTCTCCCTCGGGCAAGGCCAAGCTTTTGTAAGGAGGCTTCTTATTAGAGAGTGGTCGCTAACCTGAGAGGTTAACCACACCCAGAAGAGTGGGGACTCGGCGGGGGCAAGCCGTGTTTGTACGACTGAGAAGCAGATAAAGGACGCCTTGTGGTTTTCTCTTGTGCTATCGCTCCATCCCTCACTCCCCAAGCCCCTCCTCAGCCAGCTACTTTTCTTAACCCTGGGCGAAAGAAAAGTGTCGTGTGTCACCAAGCATGGGGCTTGCTTTGTGTATGTGTGAAGGAAATGGTCCATTTTTTCCTATCTTGATTTATTTACATGTCTATACTCTGATCAAAGGCCTCGGTGCCTCTGGTTTACATGAACACATAGATCCATATGATCTTTATGACAGGTTATATGCCATTCTAAAATCTCTTTTTACTCATTAAGGTAAGCTATAAAAATAACTGAGGTAAATTACTGTATTTAACATAAATAGTGTATATAGAATACACATACACGCTGTTCACATTACTTTCTGTAAAAAAAAAACTGCCATAATCACATAGACGTTTAGACACTTTGCACTTAATGTTTTTCTGTAAACAATAATATTAATTATAGCACAATATTAAACCATTTAACCATTACTACTAGACAGTACAATACTTTTATGGCATTATTTCTATGTTTTACAAAATGCAAAACAATAGGAACATTTTGAAGTTGTTTTCCACCCTCAAGACGCACAATTCTCTTTTCTGTCAAAGGTTTGCTCATACTAGTTTTCTGTCATTCAGATGTGAATTATACTGTATGTGCTGTATAAAAGACACACTGTCCATTTTATCACCTCTGCTTACTATGTATATATATAGTTCTTCAATTACAGAGTGTAGTCCATCTGCTTCTTTGCGTACTTTGTGTTAGTCGTGTTAATTTCCATTTTCAGTATGCTTAGAGGACCACCACAGAACAGGGTATATTTGGGCAGTTGATCATTTTCAGAAATGCTGTGCTACTCATGTGGTGATGTTGTTTGTTGCACAGGTATGAATGGATAAGACACAACAGTACTGCTGGAGATTTCAAAAACTGTGCTCTGTCATTTACATTTACATTTATGTCATATAGCAGATGCCCTTATCCAGAGAAATTTTAAATTAACACAGTCTGTCAGTATTATACATGCATAACTTGTTGATCCACCTTGTAAAGTCAGAGAGAGTGGATCTTATTTGGCTGAATAGTTACTGTTGGTGATCTATTTTCAGTCCAGCAGTTATACTGAGGTATTTAAGAACTCCACCAACGTTCCTGTGTTTCAAACCCAGGACCCTTGAGAGATAGACTGCTATGTGACTAGTATACCACAAAATCAAATATGCAAAAATATTGAAAGCACAAATCTCTAAAACAATACACATTTTCCCTGGTTTGTGCTAATATGTGCTCTGTCTCCATTGCTGCTGTAGCCCTGAGATGGCACTTTTGCTCTGAATGTCTCCATGCCTGAGCGGAGAGCTGGCACATGCATATAGGCAGGAAGCCAAGAGAATGCTGTGCCAAGACCAGGCTCAGAGCCTGTGCCAGCTGAGCACGGTCAGCACCAGACTTCTGTCACCCAGTAGATAACTGCAGCCTGGGCACACTTTCTGTTCTCCGGCTGCCGTACTGCCTATTAGTATACTGTTTGAAAGTGTTCATGCTCAAAAGGTTTTTAAACTATACTAAAACAATTGTTTTAGTTCATACAGTATCTTAAGTTTTTCAGTTGCACAAGGCCATGGAATTTTGGCATCATAAAGCTAGCTTTTTTCAGTGGTCACCAGTCCAGTTTAAACATGACCTCAGTAAACGATACGTTTCATTTTTCTAATGCATACACGTAAAACATTTAATAGCACAGATGAACGAAAGTTAAAGAAATGTGTTTAGAAAATGTGATTGTTTTTTAGTTTATTATATTAAAAATAAACTAACTGAACTGTTTTAATCTATACATTTTGTTTCTGTTAATATTTTCCATCTTTTAGAAATCTTTGGACCTTGAAAAACTCTTCAGCAATTATTACTGTTGGTGCAGCATATACAGTACAAACTGTTTAACAAGTGTCCAATAAAACGTATGGTGTTTTTAATCTAGTGTTTCTGCCATGTTGCTCAAAATAACTGTCCCTGAATTTTTTAAGGCTCTATAAACATTTCTAGTGACCGAAAGGCACAATAACCAAAATGACATGATAGAGTCATCCATATAACAGCTCTAGAATTATGGAAATTCTTGCAAAACAGGCATATAAAAGCATAATTAGTTTAATCCCAAACTGAAAGTATTAGTTCCCTTTTTTTCATTTTTGTTGTATGCAATGACAGCAGAAAACCACAGCCACGTGTATCACAGAATAATATACTCTCCAAAGAATTTTGTGATTCTGTGTTTTGGTAACACAAAGGCTAATTTACAATAAGATTTAGAACTAGTAACTGAAATGGACATGCCAAACGTCAAACTATATGGAGACTGAAACCACTGTTATTTGGTAGATCCTCCTGTGATCCTGTCATAGCTTCTTAAGTGAATTCATAGTCCCATTTCCAACTCATGATTGTATCTAATTGGCAACCTGATACCATGTATCCTACTGATTTTACACCATACTTCACATTTAGGATTATCTGTATTACTATAATTCCTTGAAGAAACTCACCACATGTACAGTATGTAATGCCAGAAATCTCTTCCAGTCACCTGACCTAAATCCCACTGAGCATTCACACTTTACAAATAATGGGGAACATACAAAATACTAATACAGTACAATTCTAATCAAAAACATTCTAATTATTACTCAAATTTGTATGTTTACTATATCCCTTGTATAAACTTGTTGTTAATACATTGTATTAAATGTAAGAAAATACAAATAGTAGAATTTTCAACAGTGGTTTCAGACTACTCTATACTGTATATGCAGCATTTTTGTGTTTCTGCCACGATCAGTCCTATTTGTAAAATTCCACTTTAAGTACTTCATAATGTAAAAAAGATGTGCTCTGACGTAAATTTTTCCTGCTCTTTCATTTTCCTCCACGCTATCATCAGCTAGTAAAAATAACCCAAAAGGCAAGTCTAGAGCTGCACTGCATCACTTCCTTAGTCACATCCAGAATCACCGCCTTATTGAAATCACTGAAGCATATGTTCACTGGTCTTAGTGATTTTATGAACAGAAAATGCAAAGTGGCTGCATGCACAGTCATGAAACTGGTGAAGCGAATACTCAGTTATTAAGCACTTCCATTACAGTTCTTGCCTGCCACGGCATGCTGGAGATGAAATTTGGGCACTCAGTGGGTTTAGAGTGACCAATTACTGAAGGTCTGTGATCCCAGGCCAAATTTGAGCCAGTTTCTATTTATTATGGCTACATAAATAACTGGAACTATCATACTCAATAACTAACATTGTGCCAAAATACACTCATACATACTAAATTATTCGTCTATAGATGCAATCTTTCTGTGAAACACACTCACTGGCCACTTCATTAGGTATACTTTGCCCCCCGGGTTGGACCCACTTTTGCCTTCAGAACTGTATTAATTCTTCATGACATAGATTCAACAAGGTGCCGGAAACATTCCTCTGAGATTCTGACATGATCACATGACGCAGTTGCTGCAAATTTGTCAGCTATACATCTATGGCTCAAATCTTCCATTCCACCACATCCCAAAGGTGCTCTCTTGGATTGAGATCTGGTGACTGTGAAGGGCAATAAAATACAGTGAACTCTTTGTCAGGTTCAAGAAACCAGTTTGACCAGATTAAAGCTTTGTGAAATAATGAGTATAAGATGTCTACACTGTGGTCATAATGGGATGGACATGGTTCAGTAACAATGCTTAATTATGCCATTCATTTGAACAATGATCAGAGGCCCAGAGTGTTTCAAGAAAAGATTGCCCACACCATTGTGCCACCATGGCCAGCCTGAAATATTAATACAAGCTAGAAAGAATGTTTTCATGATGATTAGCCTCTGTTTATTGCTGACAGGAGTGGCACTCAATGTGATATCCTGCTGCTGTATCCCATCTGCTTCAAGGTTTAATTAATCTTCTGCATACAGTACCTCCATTGTAACAAGTGGTTATTTGAGTTACTGTTGCCTTTCCACTAGCTAGCTTGAACCAGTCTGTCCATTCTTCTCAACCTCAAGCATCAACAAGGAATTTTTGCCAAGATAACTGCTGGATGTATTCTCTTTTTCAGAAAAATTCTGTAAACCCTATATATGGCTTTATGTGATTATCCCAGTAGATCAGCAGTTTCTAAAATTCTCATTCTATCACCAACAACCATGCCACATTCAATTCACCTTAAATCACCTACATGGCATTCAGTTGCTGCCAATTGATTGGCTGATTACACATTTGCATTAACAAGCAGCTGAACAGTTTACCAGTAATGAAGTGGCTGGTGAGCGCATAGTGATATATTGTATATTATACAGTGGGGTATACATGTCTAGTCAAATAAAAATTAAATCATTCACCCAGTCCCTTATCTAAAAGCCTCATTAGACCCAAACAGCCATACAGAGCACATAATTAGGAATTCTGCTGGTTGCGGAATCATGTCACAGGTATGCATCCTATGTCTCACTGATATATTGACAGCATCATCCAAACCTCTGCTGGTGATTTCAGTCAGTGAACCATTGCTCATTCATTGTGCCCAGATTTCCCAAGGTGAAAGAAAAAGAAGAAATCCTCAGTCTTTAAACCAGTGGTCATCAATCACCACACTTCCAGAGAGGTCCAATATGAGGACGTTAATGTGGAAGCAGCTCCCTCTCCCCTTACCCATGACCCTAGTGCAACCAGCATGGGGATGGAAGAGGAGATGGTGGTGTAAGGGATCTGTGTCTGTCGCTCTCCATCCATCCTTGGGGACTTAAGAATCTGCATTAACACTGTCTGGAGGTGCTAAAAAATTGAGAGATTCTGATCCTAAAAATGATCATTTGTGAAATTCAAATATACATTTTTACATTGATTGCATGTGATTTTCTCTTAAAGTACTCTCTACCGCGTCATTTTACATTTTGTAGAATACTCTACATTCCTATCCATAATCTGTGCATACTAAACTGGAAAACAAGCATATTTTAAAGCAAGACGTCCAATGTCCAAAGTCAAAATCATTTTTATTTCCAAAATTTTTTTTTACAATTAAGCATTGTCTCAAAGAAGCTTTACATTGTTGGCACTATCTTCTAATATCTCAGGCCAATCCTAAAGTGAGCAAGCAATATAAAACTATAGCATACAATCAGAGTTGTGTTGCTCTAAAATAATAGGCAGCACAGACACTGCAACAGCAAACCCTACCCCATCTGTCTTAGGACACAGGATTATTCATCGAAGTTGTCAAAGTTGGACTCTTGAACACGACCCTTAAACCTACTGGTACCAGTATACAATACAAAAAATAATTTAAAAAAAAACAACCAAAAGTATAATAATTGGAGTATATCCAATGTGAATTAACATAGAACGGTGTCAAAAGTTCAACAAATAGAGACATGTAAAATAGCATTTTTTAGAAAGAACTATAGCCTCTGTCAAATAAATAACTGGAACTATTTGTGTTTAAATAAAATATAAATATATAATAAAAATATGTAATAATATACAATGCCCAAAAACAATATTTGTGAATTGTGATGTTAGTGTAATTTGTGTATTCAACATAAAAAATGTAACTCTGTTTAATAATTGAAAAGCATGCCGTAAACTATGTGCACAGTCTCACTTAACCCTGTTTTGCCACTTTAAATTGAATCTATGATTGCTTTATAATTTGCTCTATAATAATAAAAACGTTTCCTGTTTAATTTGTGATATGTATCTAACTGTAATATGCATATAAAATCAAAATCAACTAAAATACTGTAAAAATATCCATAAACCATCAGATCAATGTTTTAACTTAAGCAGCTTTATCAATTCCTATCCTGTCTAAAAAGGGATTAGTCTGGTCTGTGATGCATGGGATATTTTTTAGAAATATTTTGTTTTAGACATTTCTTTTTAAGAGATTATTTGAGTAAATATCCACTAATTTTCCTTATACTCAGTAATATTATTAAGTACCTTGTACATATACCTATATACATGAGCAGGTCGCTTCACTAGCATAGACCCCTAGAGATGAGCTGTCAGAACCTTAATTTGCACCTCAAAAATTTCCATCAGAGCTGATCGGGTGCTTTGCAATTCCTGCGAAGGAATAAAAAAAATGGGTTACTAATTATGGGGGAATATTCAGCAGCCCAGCACCCAGGATTAGGATTCACCTTCTCCAGGAATGGATTCAGACAGCCAAATCCATCACCAGCTTCTCTGCTTAACTCACTACTATTACTGCCCTAACACATTCTCCTCTCAAACTGTCACTGCCAATTGTGTAGACTTCAGTCAGCCTGAGCTGCTCATTTAAACAAGCATTCTTTTTTTTAATTTGCATAGAAATGTTTGTTTGATTGAATATGTGGATTGCTGTTTTCCTCTCATTCTCATTTGCTGTTTAGGTCTGACAAAGACACGGAGCCACACAGGAAGCCATCTGCCAGAAGATGTTAGGGAACAGCTGAACACAAACTCAAAGACAGGAGCAGATACATTCAGAGCAGCAATTTGGTGTTAATTGCCGTTCACACATAAGTGGCTCACGTCCAGAGAGCAGGCTTGCTGAATGTCTCATTTGTCTTCATGGTTAAACCCTAGCCATTTCCATGTACTGAATAAATTCATATAACATAGTGAAGGAAACTGAAAACTGATAAATGTGAGGTATATTTTGCACATAATAATCATAAATAATATTGAAATTTGCTTCGTTGGCTATTGCTATAATTGATAACAAATCAGGCAAAACCTATAGTCACATGGCTAGTACCATGCTCACAGTGGTAATGTACAGTAATGAGACAGATGATTCTGGTTAAACTTATCTTATGACCACATCTAGACTTTTATTAGTCAAATGAATAAAGTGTGGGGAGAGACCAGGAGTGGCAGAAACAAAGACCCGTAGGGAACAGAAATTTTAAAAAAGAAAATGAGAAAAAAATATATTATTTTGTTTTATATTAGATTTATTTTACATTCATGATCATTAATTCTGTTTATTATACTTAAATAATAAAATTATATTCCAAAATATATTTTCTAAAATATAATATTAAATAACATATAGCCTATAATGATGATGATTATTATTATTATAATATAATGATTATAGAATGATATAGAATGATTATATATAATTATATGATAATTATAATATATATATAATATATATATATATAAAACGTACTTTTTAGCGTAAAATGTTTCCCTGTTAGCCAACCTGAGTGAAGATTGCATTTAAGTATCTAGAGAATGGACTGATTTATTCTGCTTGAATGGATTGTTGACATTTAATAATGATAGAAGAAAGTTCAGTGTATAATTAACGTTACCTCAGAGAGATGCAAGCTACTCGTCTGGTCTTGATAACAATTTCCAGGTCCGCCTTACCCCAAGACCAAGACCAGACCAAATTCAAATTAGGTAGACACGAGTACTGCAACACTAATCTTAATTACATTCCATCCATGCACTTCTTTTATAACTGTAATGTATAGTATTATTGATATGAAATTGTGGGAACATACATTTATAATTTTTTTAATGCTACATACATAATATTATATCACTGGATACTTTCAGATCCTCCTACCTGTCTGTCTTGTCACTGTATATGTCATGTATGTCATTCCACACTTCTACTATCCTTTATATCTGGATATTCAATTCAATTCAATGTTATTTATATAGCGCTTTTTACAATGTAGCATCGTCTCAAAGATGGATATTGTAGTTTGTCAAGTTGCTGTGCCCAGCAAATGTGTCATGCTGTAAGGACTGGTCCCTAAAATAAGTATTTTCTGACAGTATGTTTTATGTTTTGCCATAGAAGCCATAAATAAAACTTAAAATCACAAAGGTTTAGTTTACTCACTGATAGGTGGAAGCTTTCTGCTGCCACTTGACTACACTGTTACGCACTCCCACATTTTGGTTTTAATGTGTTAGTCAAATAGTGGGTTAGGGTATTCTAACCAATGGGTACAATATTCCACATATTAGTAAGCAACTGGACAATGGATAGTCAGAATGTGTGGTAGGAATGTATAAAAATAAATCAATTCTTGCAATATTCCAATCCATATGCCCAAGAAAATATTAATTCTTAAATTAAATCTTTACATTTTAATTTTAAATCAGTTTCACTTATGTTAGAAACATTTGCCTGTAGAGTTAATACAAAACATATATGCAGGCTTCAACTCTTAACATGTTGAATAAGCTGCTTATATACTGATATATGCAGTAATTGTTCACTTTTCAGTACATTTCACTTATTCCTTTACATTTAAACAGGTGACAGTGTTATCCCAAGTGTATAATAGAAAATCATTCAGCCTATCATTTGAAGATCAGGAGCTCTGGAGTTTGATGTGATGATATAGCCACCTGAGTCTGGGATATAAAGACAGTATAATTGGTCCTGCTCACTGGGTAAACAGTTACAACTGACTTCATGTGTCTTATAGCACATGTCAGACCTCACCTTGCCTGAATACTTCATTTTCATATGGATTTCTAAAAATAATTTGAGTGCTATTGTGATAGCCACATTGAGCGTCACTTAGCCAGCATTATATAGAATACTTTTATAGTAGGATATTACATTTTCTGGGTTAATGGGTTTAAGGATTTCAATTTACTTCTTTTCTTCAAAGGTATGCTATTAAATAAATTAAAGCCCAAAGGTGTATACTGAAGCTTATTCTATATATCAGCAATATAGTATGCATAGCATTACTTTATAAATACTTATGAACTTATGAACACTGTTAATATATAAATTCACATTGGCAGCGTGTACCAATTATTGTTTTCGTGATGTTTTTGGCAGCTGCATTAAACCAGCTCATACCACTGAATTCTATATTAAGCAGCTGACGGTGAGCCGTGCAGACAGTATAAAATGAAAAGACTGCAGGGCTGGTTTCGTGGTGTCACTACATCATAAGCTGTCAGACACCCTCTAGCACCTAATTATGGAGCAATAGCTGCTGTTTCTTTTTGTCTTTGTATTATGGAACATCTTGAGTCTGTCCTCAACCCTGCCGCTCGGTTCCTTGTCATTAAAGATGCAAAACAATGAAGGCTTTTCAGAGAGAGGCAGCACAGCTCTATTGTTCATTTCACATTGATTCAACGGTATTCATTTGGACCCAGTGGAGGAAGACTGAGGCCACTGTAAAGCATTTAGAAGAGTTCACTAGAAACACATTAAAACAATTACAGTCACTACTTATAAATGTTTGATGTGTGAATTTCCATTTCTGTCTTGCACACATTGACCGCGTGGAAGCTGTAAATTGTTTTCTCAAAGGGTTTACTGTTTAGAAACAGTACAGCGTTATTAGGTGTGGTTTGGGGTAAATAACAGTTTAAGAGAGTAGAAATCACAGCTGTCTGTGTGCATATGAGGTCAGGAGATCACACACAGTTCACACATATAATCTTATGCAAAGGGTTGGGAAACTTCAGTCAAACTTTTTTTGTTTTGTTGATTTGCTACATGTATAGAGGGGACAATCTTAAATATGACATAGGGTACTTTGCAAAAACTCTATAATATTTGTTGTTTTAGCAGTGGTATACTGATCATATATAGCATATCGTTGACAACTGGACCCAAATGTTTTAATTTTGGATCTATGCTTTATCATTTGTCAGCTTTACCATAAAAAAAATTGGTTGCCATGGCTTAAACAATGGTATATCTAATATACAATACTGTATATCCCAAATAATAAGTTCTTATTGGAAAAGATACAAACATTTAAACAACATTTTAAATGTAACACCTCACATTTGTGCTTCAAATGTCCAATGTTTTTAAAAAGTATACATTCAAATATGTTCTTTTTTGCTTCTTCTAACAACTCACAACCAATACAAGTGTACAACATGAAATTCTATAATTTGTGCTGGAAGGACATGGTGGTGGTGAGGGGTGGGGGTGTAATGGCTAATTCTCATCTTTTATATGGATGTTCATGCATATTTCATCAAGACAATGCAAAACCACATGCTGCATACAGGTTTTTAATATACAAAACATGGTTGGGGAAGAAGTTGTTAGGGGTACTGGACTGGCCTACCTGCAGCCCTGACCTGTCCCAAATAAAGAATGTTTGGAGACTTTTGAAACAAAAATGCGACAACAATGACCCTGTACTACTTAAGATGTGTTTTCAGGATGAATGGGACAAAACACCTGAAAAACCTAATCGCTTGGTATCCTCTGTACCGAGACATATTTTAAGTGTGATGAAAAGAAATAGCAACACTACAATATGGTAAAAGCTTTACCATTCCAACTTGTTTGGGAATGTGTTGCAGGCTTGAAATGCAGGAATGGATGTTCTTTATCAACAAAATGTGGAACTGAACAGACAAAAAATATCTCAGGTGTATACTCTCTGCATTGAAAGGAAACCGTGTGTGTGTGTGTGTGTGCGTGCGTGCGTGCGTGCGTGCGTGCGTGCGTGCGTGCGTTTTATATGCAGTTTTCTTACTGTCCCAACTTTTCTGGTTTAGAGGTAAAGAGCTTTTAAAACATTTTTTAAAGTAAATGACTATGACTTGGTTACCAATTGTTTTATTGTTCTATTGTTCTTAACCCCTTTCGAAAACGAATTAACCTTTTAGTCATTTTCTGGCAATGAGGAGGTTAATAGTTAGATCTAACTATTATTAGACCTAAGGACCTGGCAAAATCGACACTTACTCAATTTTGGACATTGACCTAATAATTAATCTCAACTAAATCAGTTATATCAATATTGAAAATAAACTCATATATACTGCTCACAAAAAATATATATGTATTATTGTGAGCAATGTAGATGTATATGTTAATATACTAATATACATACTAGTATATCATTAAACCACTCCCAGGAGTAGTTGAAAATGTCACATGTCATTTCATTTGTATAATTATATATACAGTATAATGCAGGTAGAGTGAGAATATTAGATGCCAAGATGTCATGACTGGGAATTTGACAAAGTATTCTATCTTTCAAGGTCTGTTTAATGCAATTCTGTCCTCCAGGGTTGGTTGGATGGAGCGGCCCGTTTAAAGTAGTGCCATCCATCTGGAGCAGCAGCAGGCAGCCTTCTCACCTCACACCTTCTTGGATTTACATTAAGCACATATGCAGATGCAGAAAAGCATACACAAGCTGCGTCCACATGCTAACACGTGTATGTGTTCCTTTGCCAATGTCCGAACGCTCCCGTACAAATTCTGCATATACATGAGAATAGGTTTACACTCAGACATGCAGCCACACAGACACACACATGCAGAGACTGGCTGATTTGATTAACTCCCAAGCCTCCATTATTATGTTAGGTAGGTGGTGTAGAATTTCAATGATAATCCATAATGCATGACCAGTGCTGTTGCCGTGGCAACATAAATTCAAGGTTACTAGCTTGCAGAAGTGTAGTCGGGCGCTGCGAGGAGGCGCTGCTCAAAATTCTGCTCATGGTGGAGGAGCATCAATCAAACTGTCCTAGATTGCAAAGTGCTCATAATCAGATGGAATGCCTCAGAGATAGAGAAAAAGAGGGAGAGAGGCAGTAAAATGTACATAAGACAACACAACAAAACAAAATAAATAAGTAAATACTAAGCCATACTGGCTCCAATACAAACTGAACTCTGAAATTGAGTCGGTCAATTTGAGGCAATATGTCTAGGTTTATGCAGTTCCAGGTGACTTGCTCTTATTTCGTTTGTTGTTATCTTGCTCGGGCAGGCAGGGATGTGACCTGAGCCCTCTGCTGCGGTGGGGTTTGGGGGTGGCTGGGGAGGAATGATGAAAATCAATTCTCACTAGAGACGGACGCCCCGCTACCACCCACAGCCCCCTGTTGTGAGAAAGAAAGAGGGAGGGATACAGAATTAGAGAGAGAGCAAGGGTGAGCATCACAATATTTCTGCTCTTTCCCACATGACTGTTTACTTCTACCTTATTCCTGAACCTTTCTGCAAATTCAGCCCAAGCTCATGTTTACATTCACCTGCCCTCTGTTTGTAGACAAAATATAGAATTCTAAGGAAGGAAATTACGTATTTTTTTTAAACTTAGGCTGTTTTATGTTACCTGAAACCCTAATACAAATAAAAGAAAAGAAAAACTGCATAAGTAAAGCAACAATTTTTAACCCACATAATTTGATAAGTTGAAAAGAGTTTTGAGCCACTTATAGTAAACAAGTTTATCTCATTAAAATATTTTCCATAAATCCATACCCAAATCTGCATGAAATCATCCAACAATAGCATCATGCAAACATTTGGGATGTTCTCATTACAAAGATCTGAGTCTATTGGAATAATAAAAACCTGTTATACGTTTGATGTCAACCAAAGTCAAAACTTGAAATTACTGGTGAAAACCAAGATGATATAAGATGAAAACATGTCACATTTGCTGTCTACAAAAAGTGGTCAAGTCAATGCAAAACCCCCACCCCCACGCCGATACACACGCATACACACACACAAACACATCTGTCCAAGCATAAATGCACCAGTCATTCAGAAAAGAAGCTGGCCTTCAACCCAGGGCTCAGAATGTGTTCTGGAGGTGGCCTTTGTTCTGCCTTTCTTTAGTAGTCCTCAAACATATCAGGTTTTCTTTCAGTCTGCCTAGATATCAGAGAGCTGAACGCCTGTGCGTTTGGCAGGGACATACCAACAGATCCTTACACACACAGCTGTTTATTCTTGGATTAGCCTGATCCTGGATGGGCCAGGAGGCTCTTCTTCTTATCCTCTGGGTTTGTCAGACTTGTTGAAAACTGTGATATGAGGGGGGAAAATGGCCAATTATTCTTGTTCCCTGTGAGCCACTCATCTGGTCTTAAGCCTCTGTGTCTGCCTGCAGATTTTTCGGAGAAAATCTTCTTCAAGGAATGTTGTGGATGTACAAGTGTGCTGAATTTGTATGTATAAGGCTGTAAGTCCTTTTTTTATCAGGGTCATCTAGTTAAATTGGTTACCTTTTTTGATAATGCATTGGCCGTGTTTGATGATGCCCTCATAGTCTATGTCAATTTTTTTTTCTTACACAGAATGCAGAGGTTGTTCCGGCCATTTCTATTCACAAATAGTAACCACACCATATAAATAAGGCTTGCAATGCCTGGGTCTTAGTAGATAAGCTGAGAGAGAATTGAAGTAGCACTTGGAGGAAGCATTTGCATGAATGGTAGTGGAAAAAGTCTCAACATCATAAGAAGAGCAAACAGATACTGATCATATCTTCAACAACAAACTGTTTCAGAAGACAACCTAAAAGCCAACTATGGATCTTAAATAGAGCACCTCACCTGTGGTCCAGTAATCTTATCATGAAATGATGTGTTCTGATGTGGAATTTTAGTCTGTATGTATTGCCTTTATTGCCTTTTTGAAATGGGTTGTGTTTTAACTATGATCGTTTTAGAGATAAATAATCAGTAACCGTTCATGCTCATGATTGACACAGACGTGTTGTTAAATGCAAATTTGTTTTGGAGTCCACAGTACAGATCAACAGCTAATTTTCTGGCTATGTTTTCAAATGTAGTTTTGTTATACAGTTGTACAGGCATTTTTGTGATTCATTTCTTTGTTAATTTCAGATGAAATGAAGTATGATCTTCATACAACTCATAACACATATACCCTAACTAATAACACAAATCAAAATGTGCTTTAAACATGTGTATTTATCACATGGGGTAAGTCATGCACAGTGCAGAAAAATGCCTTGTATGCATGATTTGAGGTCAGTAGCATGAGCGCTAATACCGATAACATTGCTAGCACCGTGAGTAGAGCTAGTGCAACTGTAATACGCGGCCTAACTAGTAAGGACCTCCCACTCTTTATCTCAGAGCATGATGTGAAGAAAGCTCTAGGATGTGCAAACAGTAGGAAGGCAGTCGGCTCTGGTGGAATAATAGGGAGGGTGCTAAAATCATGTGCTGCCCATCTCTATTTTCAGCCTTTCTCTGACCCATCCTGTTGTCCCTAGATGCTTTTAGATGTCAACAGTCATCTGCGTTCTCAAGAAGATCCCAGTCAGCCTAAATGACCTCTGCTATAATGAAGTGCTTATCAAAACCTTCGTCTGCTCATCTGTGACCTGCTCATTAGATCCTCTTCAGTTGCTTTCTGCAGTAATTGGAGTACTCACTTCTCCATTTCGAACATCCATCATACCATTTACCATTAGAAAGGAATCATGCACGCCTGTTGATCGTTGACTACAGTTTGGGTTAAACATGTGTTCCCACCAGATTGGTCACCAAGCTCGGAGACCTGGGATTTAGTCTTTTGTAGCAGTCCTGGGTACAGAGTTTCCTGTCTGATATACCTCAAGCAGCAAAGATGGGAAAGTTCATACTCAGTTCCTTAACCCTTAAAACTGGTTCCCCTAAAAGTTGAATCATAAGTCCATTGTTATACTGCCATCAACACATGACTGGATAACCATTCACAGCTCTAACATTATTCACTTTCTTATCCACTAATTACTTGGACAGGGTCACAGGATAGCTGGCCTACCCAGCCTGCCTACCCAGCACCACAGGGTGCAAAGCAAGAACAACCTTTTCAACCAATTCATCATAGGTCACACACAATACACTCGCACTCTTTAGAGACACCAGCTAACGTTATATGTAATTGAACTGTGGAGGAAAGCTCCACCTGGGATCAAACCAAGGACCTTCTCACTGTAAGGCAGCAGTGCTACCCACCGATCCACCGCGATGCACTACAGCCTAACACCAATTTGCCGGTGACTCAGTGATGGTAGACCTGATCTCAAATAAAACTAGACGGCCTACTTAGATTAGGTGGAGCTGTTGTCATCATGGTGTGATATGAACACTCTTTAGCTGAATGTCTGAAATGTCTCCAGTACCAAGGAGATGATTGTAATCAATACATACCTCTAAGGCCCTCTAATGGAACCCTGATGGTTACAGGTATCTTGGACACACATATCATCAAATTGGTATGAAAGGCATGGCAGAGCATGTATAACCTCAGGCTGATGAGGAAATTCAAGAAAGCATTTTCCACTGCAACAGCAGTGTTTGTTCTTCTTGGAAGGCATCACTGCCTGTTACAGAAATTGCAATGATCAGGACAAGAAAGCCCTTGATAGCATGATTCAATGTGTTGAGTGTATCACCAGGACAGCACTGCCCGTTCTAAAGGACAGCCACTCCAGTCCTTGCAGGCCATCAGCAAATCTTATTCTTCGAGGACATTCACCATGCTGACCATAATCTTTTCCAGTTGCTATTCTCTGGGAAATGTTTCCATTCCACCAGGGCCAGGACTGAAAGGCTAAAGCTATGCAGGTTTTAAAAAACTAAGGTATTAATAAGTTCACATTAAATCCTCCAAGCGCACACTTATACATACACACTCTTTCCTATTTGCTTAGTTAAATACAGGTGGTGACCTTTTCTGACCAGGCAGTGTATATACATACACTCACAGAAGACTATTAGGTGCATCTCCTTGATTCTACACTCATTGTCCATTTTATCATTTCCACTTACCATATACACATAATCTGTAGTGCTACAATTACAGACTATAGAGATCTGTTTCACTAAATATCGTGTTAGTCCTGTTCACTCTGTTCTATAATGATCTGGATCCCCACAGAACCGAAAAACACAGATCAGGTGCAATTTGGGTGGTGGATCATTCTGAGCACTGCAGTGACAATAGCGTTGGTGTGTTAGTGTGTGTTTGTTGGCATGAGTGGATCAGAAACAGCAGTGAAATTAAATGATGAAAATATTTTCGTTTCAGTCAGTCATCACATAATACAATATCAGCACTACTTACATTGTTACATTACCAGCAAAGTATTGGCTAAAAAAGCACAGGCAGAAGCATAATGCTTATAATTATGCCTGTTTCAGTTTTACTGGAGTTTTTAAACACCATGCACACTCACAAGAACTCATATGGCACATCTGCCATTTTGCTCTCTCAGAGAAAGCAGCTCATTTGATGGTGCCCAGTTTATGTTAGTCATCCTCTAATACTTCACCAGGACCCACAGGACACTGACTACAGGATGCTAGAGACTGGAATTTTTCAGCTACAGTATTTTCAGTCTTGCAGTGACACTCTGGACTCCAGCAGCACTGCTGAGTCTGAATCACTCATACAAGCACTGCAAACACTAACACACCACCATCATATCACTGTCAGTGCAGTGCTAAAAATGAACTTCCTCCTCTGTGAGGATCCAGACTATTAGAGAGTAGAGTAAAAGGTCTAACAATGTAAGGAAACTACAGACTACAGTCTGTAACTGTAGAGCTACAAAGTGCATATACTGCATAGGGTTAGTGGAACTGATAAAAATGAACAATGTGTGTATAAACAAGGAGGCGTACGTTATTAAAGTCTAACCTCTCAGACCTCATGGAGTATAACAGTGAGTAATGAACAGAAATTTTAGCAACTTCTAAAGATATCAGAAAATCTTGTACTTTTATTCATTGCATGTTGTGCACATTTTCATTGTGTTATTTTATTGTGGTCTTCAGAAATTAGAACGGGAAAGTTAATAACTATTGTTCAATATTTTTATAGTTCAATGAATTGTAATAAGTAAATGACTAAGACATTATACTCCACATAGACACTATTGTGCGAAAGCCTTAGGCTGCCATTAGATTTGTTGTTTTAGCAATGGTCTAATAATCACATCACATATTATGAACAATTGGACCCAAAAATCTTGGATTGGTCACTAAAAAATATTCTTTTCAAAAGACCTTCATTTTAATTTTTGTGAGCTTTAGCATATCTGGCTGCTACCATTTTAAAAAGGGTAGAAGGGTTTATTTGATGAAGCTTCTCAAATGTTAGGGAGCTTTGTTTTATGAGCTAAAAGTTTACTGTACGATCATATTTTCTTGTTTTTGATGCTGCATACGCATTTTACTGTATTTTCTGGTTGTATTGTTATAAAGGGACTGCATTGTACAGTATATGGGAAGGATACAGTTGCTTAAACAATGGCATATCTAATCGAATTGTGGCGTAAGACTTTTGCACAGTAGCCTACTGTATATTGTATTGTGGTCATAGATTTTTTTCTAAAACAGATCATTAACAGCTTGAGAAATTTCACACTGTCACCAAAATATGTTTAAAGCAACTCTTTCACATGCAGCACAGACTAAAGAATACATATTATAGTCACTGTGAACTAAGAGGAAAACCCTGAACCATTTATACATACAGCTCTATATACGTTAGTCATTTTGGTATGATTTGATGGGGCGTTGCACTGAGGAGAGATTAATGATACAAGCTGGACCCATGCTAGATCTGTTGAATATACGTCAGTCACACTACACACTGCGCATACAGGACCATCATTGATCACTAACCTGGCACCATGCCTGCGTTTACCTTGTCTGCTTCATGAGCTATGATTAAATATGTTCTGAGTAACATTAATATTTATATGTTACTTTGCAGGGATTATGCACCAGCAGGAATGAGCATCCATAAACAAGTTTGTATGCTATATACCAGATTTGAAAAATGGTAATATGTATATTTCTTATCAGTCAATTGCAGGTCTTGCTTCTATCAGCAAATCTGAGCAGTGAGAAAAGGCATGGATAGCCAGTTATTTCATTAGCTTCAAATTGAGTTTCTCAAGGGTATTTCCTTCCTGTTTGCAAAATGTCCCATAAAGCTGACAGAAAAGCAGGTGAACTAAAACTACCAGACAGTGCTTGCTTACATTTGCATTCACTATTACGATCCAAAATTTCAGGAACCTATTACCAAGCCAATATTGTGGTCATTTTACCCCAAAAGCTTTTGTCTAGCCACACATCTCATATATGTCTTATCAAACAGATTTGGATGCACATTTTGCAAGGAGTCAGGTACTTTAAGGTCAGAAGCCATGTGTTTCAAGCATTTTGGGTGATGACATCATTTTAAGAGGCATTAATAACTTCTTTTGAATGCTGGCTTCATTCATTCATTTTCTAATCCACTTAATCCTGGTCATGATTGCTGGAGAGCCAGTGCCTAGCCGGTGGCACAGGGCACAAGGCAGGAACAACCTTAGACAGGATGCCAATACATTGTAGGGCTCACACACTCATACACACATTCACACACTAAGGGTACTTTAGAAACACCAATCAGCCTAACACATACATGTTTATAATATGGGAAAAACAGGGGTACTAGGAGTAAACCCACACAAACACCGAGAGTACATGCAAACCCCACACAGGCAGAGTTTAAGGTTGGGATCAAACTTGGGATGCAGAGCTAACTGCTGTTAGGTTATTGTTTGCTGTTGGTAGAGCCTGATCAACCAGATCGTATATAACTTAAAATTTCTCTGGTTGAAGATAATTTTTTTAAATATTATTATATATTATAATATATTATTATTATTATTATTATTATTATTATTATTATGATTAATTTTTAATTATTTAATTTTTAATTAGTATTATTATTAATTATTTTAAATTGTGCAGGATAGTCATTGCTTATATTTAGATGTATCTGTAATTTTCTTATACTGGAAAAGAAAAACATGAAGAAGCAGTGAAGTTATTTATTATCACAAAATAATTATCTGTTTGTTTGTTCAACTGTTTGTTTGTTTGTTGGGACTGTGGCAGTGATGCAGTTAAAGATACACAACTATGGACCAGAAGGTCCATGGCTCCCACTCAAAGATCTAAAGATTTTTCTATGTACACTAAAGGCTTTTTTCCTCAAATATTGTTCACAAATTTGTCTAAATCTGTGTTAGTGAATGCTTCATAAGATTTTGTATGTTGCCGAATGTGGAGGCCCTGGGTTGGTGTGGGTACACGCAGTCTTTCGGTTGTGAGGCCGGTTGGATCCACAGCCAAATTCTCTGAAACATCTTTGGCAATGGCGTATGGTAGAAATGAACAAAAGTAACATTCTGGTGGATATTCCAGCAGTCAGCATGCCAATTGCATGCTCTCTCAAAACTTGCAACACCTGTGGCACTGTGTTATGTGTTAAAACTGCACAAGTGGCCTTTTATTGTGGCCAGGCTAAGGGCTAAGGCACGCATGTGCAATAATTATACTCTCTAATCAACATATTGATATGCGATCTTAAAATCTGTATTCAATATTTGAAAGAAAAAGGCCTTTTGTACATAGACAAAGTCTTAAAACTTTGATTTCAGCTATTGAAAATGTTATATTTTTCTTCATATATATATATATATATATATATATATATATATATAACCTTTGATCCTGAAGAATGACATTGAACAAATAAACAAACGCAGCACTGGATAAGTGTGTCAGCTAAATGACTAAATGTAAATGTTCAACATCAGAAGTGCTTATGTTGGATACACGAGTGTCAGAACTGAAAGGATCAGTCATTTTTCAGGTATATGTGTACAGTGTGGAAAGATACTGCCTGTGGAAAGATGACAAGCTGATGAAGGGAGTGTGATGTTCTGGGTAATGTTCTCTGAGGGCATTTATGTGGACGCTAATTTGACACATAACACTTAGTTATATGTCATTATGGACCAGGTGGTTTTAATGTTTTAACTGATCGGTGTATTTACTGAGGGAATATTGAACCCCTTCTGTAAAGCCTCCTGTAGGGCATTTTGTAAAAAGCTAAATCCCTTCCATCTTAACAAATGTTTGGGACTGCATCATCTCCATTTTACTCTGTCTTTAACTACCCAGATATTCGAGTTTTATTTCGATGTATGAGTGAACCGTAACTATACCACTTGTATTAAACTTTTTAACAGCTGGACCACAATATATCTGCTGAAGTGCATTCATGTATAGGAATGATTGAATGCACAGAATATGTGCTACACTTTGATTTAGCATTCACCCTAAAAGGTAATTGAGTGAGGTGTATTGTGGATTTGACAGTAGGTTTTTAACTTTAGGTTTTTACCTTTGCCATTAAGGTCTTCTCTTATCTTCCAGTGGATTTTCCTCTTGTATAGTAAATGAATAAAGCTCATGATTTTGCATAATGCGTAACAGAACCACTATCAACTTAACCACTACCACTATGAGGAGGTTAATTATTGTTATATATCATATAATATATTGATTCACTTCCTTATCTGGATAATCCCAGACAGGGTCGGGGTAGAGCATAGTGCACAAGGCAGTTACAATGCTAGGCAGAGTGCACAATGTTTCGTAGTATTATATGATTATAACTTATTATAAATGTACAGACTTTATTTTCAGTTATATTTTACCTGCCCTCTGCGGAATTAGGGTTTGTAGGTTTTACTTTTGATCTAGCATGCTCTCTGAGGAGCAGTCCTCCTACCTTCTCTCTTTTCTTTATTATTTTCGGATGAGTAATGAAGACAGTGCTATTTTATCTGCACACTGAATGCTGTTTGCATTTCTTATTGCCAGTCAGATAAGTAAATCCCAAGGCAAAGCTTTGGCCTTTGGTGCTATCATTCAAGTCACCCTTTCAGCACTTATCTTTGCCACCCCCAACCAAACCACCCCCCTTTCCACCATCACCACCACCATACACTCTCCCCAAGCCAAGCCTCTCTCACACCCTAGCTTAAAATGAAGCACCAGCCGATTTTAAGTCTCTTTTTGTATGCACAGCCATTATTGAGTTGATAAGATACCATCTCTCCAGTGGGGGGTTTGGTGGAGGCCAGGGGTGAAATGGATGGCCCATTCCCTGAATGTTTTGCAAATGAATGCACCCCGGAAGGCCTCCAGGATAGCCTAGACTAATTCAGAAAGCCTCAACCCCCATCCGTCACAGCCGCTTCCATACTGGCCATCTCATTACGATTTGGGATGGATAAAGCTACATAAAACATATTCTCAACACTCAGTACAACATCTCTGAATGCAAATTTACCAAAGTAAACTGTGTTGTCAGTTGAAGAAAATGATAAAAAAATAAAATGCATTATGAACAGATATTCCTTGGGACCAGGGGAAAGTGCTTGATGAACCCAAAAGGTTAGCATGTTGATAATGCTAGAGATAGTTGGCAACGTCAGGTTAAGAAATTGAGCAACTGCTATACATGCAATGAGTAATTTAATTACTGGAATTAAATTCAGCTCTTTTTATTGTATTTTTTAATCTGATTTCTAGATTGGGGTATACATGACCACTGAATAATCATATAACTGCAGATATCTGACTATGATCGTTGCAAACAATTTCACCATTCCGCTCTGTGTATTATTTTAGTGTTGCACAATGCTGTGTAAGTACAGTATAGTATTACTTGCACTATATTTATATAGTAGCAACATTTCACCATGGTGAACTGTCATGCTATTTCATGCTATATGTCATCCCATTTGTATCAGATATACTACTACTGACCCTTAATTATGCTACGCTATGCTAATACTCGAAGAACTTTTATTTACTAAACTGGATCCCCAAGACTGCTCTCAACCTCTTCGGTGACATTTGTCAAAAAAACTGTACAAAAAAAGCTCATATTTTAATAGATTAAAGAAATGTTCCTGGCAGTTATACTGACCTATGCCGAGTAGACCCATTTCGATTTTGTTTTGCCCAAAACACGTCAAGTAAATCAAATCATACAGTAAAAGATTTGAACAGCAGTGCCTCACTTGAGACCTGGAAAAACATTCTAGGATCCAGAAGTCCAGACTTTAACGAAGCAGATATTCAGCCTGAGGGAGAAAAGCCAGCTGTTGATGGTGGATGCATTCTGATATATGGAGTGTGAAAATGGAGAAAAAGAGTGGTTAGGACAGGCCCCTCCTTCTCTTTTTCTCAGCTACTGTAGCAGATGGCTGGCCTCAGGTGTGGGCTCGAAAAAACTCTGTCTCCCACCAAGCATGGTACTACAGACACAGCTTTTTTTCCAGCCAGTGGTAAAACAAATGAGCAGGGTTTGCTGAAATATTTCAGCAGTGGTAGTTAAAGTCATTCATTCATCTTACATAATTGCTTCGTCCACAATATTACTAAAACACAGTTAGTGTAGAGTGTGTAAGACATGTTCTCCTAATGTTTGGGGTTTACTGAGAGTACTCTGGTTTCCTTTACCTTCCAGAAACATCCTAGTAGGTTTTTTTCTACTGTAAATTGACCCATATTAATGGACAAAAGTGAGTGTGAGCCTGCGATGCACTGGTGAATTGTATAGCATGTTTGCCAACCTTTTTTATTTGTGATGAATGAATGTTAGAATGCACCATGCAAAGTTGCAAGTATGCAGTTTCCTAATGCAATAGCTAATCATGCATACTTGAGAGATGCAAATGTGGGCTCCAGAGGTGCACAGGCCTTGCTTGCTTTTCTGAAATAACTGCTTTATAATGGTTAGGGTCATGATGGGTTGAGAGATTTTTCTGAAATCACAGGGGCCATCAGTGTACAACGGTGTCAGCGTACCAGTTTATCAAACGGCACTGATGACACACTTTATCTCTTATTGTAGTTTTAGTGTAGCCAGCTCACCTACTGCCATGTTTTTGTGATGAAAATCAGGACTAATATATACAGTTAAGGTTGTTCTAATCACCTTGTTCTAATTAACCTATCACTTTAACAGATTTCTGCTTTAATGCAAATTATACAACAAAACTGGAAAATGGGAACATTCAAATATAGAAAGCGGAGACCTTTCCACATGATCCACAAGTTTCTGTAAATCTCAGACAATGTGCAGCATATTACCTGCAAAGAGTGTGTTTACTTTTATGTCTCAGTTTACATTTAGAGTAGCAATAAAAGCTTACTTTACCAAAGAATCCTGAATGAATGCTGAAATCACAGCGCACCAACGCTGCTTGTCATATTAGTTTTATTCTGCATTTCCATGTATGCAAATGAATCCTAACGTACTGTTGGCTAATTAGTAACTTTGATCAGCTGAGTAAATGTTTAGGGGTTAATGAATTACAGTGGGGATTGTGTAAGGTCAAAGAAGTAGGTAAGAATGTCTAACCCTCTTTCAGGCTCTCCACAAACAAATCAAATCACCTGCATACCAGACAAAGGACTCAACCTCTCCTTCTTCATATTTGCTCCTTTATGGTTCCCATGACCTGTAACAAGTGGAGACATCAAAGGGCCTCTGCCTAGCAGATTTTAATGTTCCTCTATTGACTCTGAGCTTTTAAATGCCACATTTTAAGGTTGGTTGTATATGTGTCAAACATTTCTGGATTAACTTTCACTGGCACTGGTTGTTCCAATTTGTGACTGGTTCAACACCACTGGTTTGGTATAAGGCTTTCCCTCAGTGCTTTCTCTCATTTAAGAAACCAACATCTATTAAAGCAGAGATGTGGAAGTAGTGCAAGTGAATGAAAAAGTCTCATGGTATTTCTGCTTTCAGATGCAGTATGGATCTCAATATAGTCTGTTGTAGCTCTGACATTTATATTCACTCTAACATGTGGTCATGTTTTGTACATGACCTGTTGCTTTGTGGCTGAGCTACTATTGCCCCTAGAGAATTCTGCATCACAATAACACCACTGAAAGTTGACCAAATGCTGAAGAAACGCTGGATCTCATTGGAATGTGACATAGAGAGAAATGTAGGTTGAAGCCATCTGTGGAGAAGAGAAATTATTTACATGTTCATCGTTGTAAAAATAGCTTAGTTGTGTGATGAAATGTCTTCTAGTATCCATTCCATTCAATTTCTCTGAATGCCTGTTTTTAACAGCTGGCTACATTGCACCAGCTGACATAATCGTGTGTGAGAGCACAAGTTTTAATCCAGCTGTCTTTAGGTACAGTAATATTGTTGGATCTGAACCAGATCATATATGTACCATAATTTTACACGAATATTTCATATATGATGTAGGCATATAAATGTGGAAAGTCCTCTGTAAGAAGTCACAGTGTCTAACAACTGAGCTCAGTGGTTTATTGTGCAAAGAGAACAGGAATGGAACAAGAACTGATCCATGAGCCACTCCTGCAGTAACATTTTCAGCTGCTGAAGTGAACCTCACCACAAACTAAGTACATGACTGCTAATGCCCATGTTAGCAAGGTGAGAATCTAAAAATGTACAATATCAAACACGTGATAAGTTCCCACTCTCCTTGACTCAGACTGGTTTGGGCCAAGCAGGATTGTTCTCTTGCAGAAAGGAAATCAACTGTCAAAGTGCAGCATGTTCGATGGTATGGACAAGAATGAACGGCAGTAAAAAAACGCCTGTAGTGTACATGTCAGCTGGGTTGAGTGATAACTTCTTCAGTAAAAGTCTAGCCATCCTTAGAAGGAACTATGCCTTCTAGGCCAGTTGTAAGAGTCTACATAGGTGGAATGTAAATTGAGTACAATTTCCTTCTATTTTAGATGCAAAAGCCTGTTTTGTTAACAAAAGAAGAGAAATAGACAAGCAGTTTTTTTTCTTTCAGCAACACAAAGGGTGGATCTGCACTGCTTACAAAAACAGGGGATACTTTATTATGGGATGTTTCATTTTGAAGTATCCCCTAATTGTGTGTGAGCAGTATATAAAACTGCAGATTGTAAGCTAGGGACTACACAACACTGGTTTTGTAGGCATTGCAATGTTTATTCTGAGAATCACTATAGTATGGAGAGTGGATATGATGTCAAGACACACTTGGTTAGTAACATAGATGAGTAACAAAGAGTGTAGAGAAGTTCAAGTAAGGTTGGCCAGTTCTTGGTGAAAATGACATCATAGCTATTGTCTGCTCTATGGGTTTTTGATGACTATGTCAAAAGATTCAAAATGGTGTTCTTTTACCGGTTAATAGTGGACATGTTGTCATCAATAGGGAGGATAAGGTCACCCAGTAGAACAAGAGGTAGTGCCATCAACTGGAAATAGGCAGATTCAAGTATTCAATTTGCTATCTAAACCACTATCTGGCAATAATGAAAAAAACGAATGAAATAAATGGTGTTCAAAATGACAGGATGTTGTTTCTCTCACTGCACTAAATATACAGGTTTATCACACACAAATGTAACCACTTCATTACCTGCTTGCTCCTGTGTTGGCATTCCCCTCGTCCAGGTGACATCTGACCACGTACCCATACCTGGCAACTAAGCTAAGGTGTGAATGACAGTGCATGAATGTTGAGCTTGTGATGTGATGGATGTCCTATCCAGCTTTTGGTATTGCATTCAAGCATAAGATAAAGACCTGTTCTTTTCTTAATTAGAATAAATAAATTAAATAATTAAAAAATTAAATATAACCAAATAAAGACATTACTGGGAATAAACAAATCAGCAAGTGTATGGGAAAACGTGTTGACTATAATTTTGTGTAGAAGGTGCTCAATTTGTTTTCTCTTGAAATATAGTTAGCCTACTCTCTGTGTATAGTTTTGTATGTTCCCGCTAATGTTTTGCGCTTATTCTGTATTTTCTCTCACCAAAAACATGCCAGTAGGTGTGTGAATGAGTGAATGTGATATGCTCCGTAATTCATTTGTGCATTGAATTGGATGTGTTCCAGTGTAATTAAATGTGTGCATGAGAGAAGACACAGCACAAAGTGCAATTTGTTGTGACCAAAATTCATCTAAAATTAATATGTAGAAAATTGAGGCTTTAGCTTATCATGCATTCTACATATGATATAGCCTGGAGTCTGATTAATTCTCAAAGGCACAGGCTTAAAAGCTGTTATGAAATGGTGTAAATGTAAACTACAGAGCTGTTAAAACTCTGAATTAAAGAGGAAATGTGAGTACTATTCCAGTAATTTTTTTTATGAAGACATTCTATAAAAGCATATCAAGTTAGAAAATGTGAGTTTTGTTTGATATTGTTTATTAATTGTAGTTAACGCTGCATCAGCAACTATATTCACGACAGGCACAGACTGGTCATGGTCGATTATAGACTGACCAATGAATGCATTTCTTTGGAATGTGGGAGGAAGCAAGAATATCTAGACTGAACCCTAGACTAAACCAACGTGGTCACAGAAGGACATACAAACCCCATGGATAGAGTTCAAAGCTGTGATCAAACCGGGGGTCTTGGAGTTGTGCGGTAACTGTGCTAGCCACATGAGAGGGTAATGAGGGTAGAGGGTATTGGTATGACTGATATCTTATAGGAAAAATAGGAAATTAGTGATAAATTCAATTAAAAATACTTTTTGGAAGGTATTATATTTGTTGTTCACGCTGTCTGCAATAAAAATGGAATTCAAAGTAAATGTAAGGAACACTGTTTTACTTCTTTACTTTTCATTTTCAATACTGCACCAAGTTTTCTTTTTCAAATTGTTGCTTTAATATGGCTACAATAAATCCTATCTATGCAAAATGCCCAAAACACCAGATAAGGCAGTTATAGTTTTGGATGTGATTATGTAAGGATAAATAATCAAGGCAGTAAATGAGAAAACACATTGCACTAAATTAAGCAGACCGGGTTAATTCTGATGTAGCCAAGTTTAACCATAATTGATATTTAGATGACTTTGTAGCATTCAAATATTTACCACATACAGTATGCTGTGGGTGTACAATAACGTATATGTTGTTAATTATATCCATTTGGAAATCCATACTTTGGATATTGGAAGCTAATTAGAAAAGGTTAGTCCATGGTGTATACGCCATCTGTACATTTGAAAAGTGTCACTCTGAAGCCACTGTAAGGTGCAATACCATTTTGCATAGTACTGCAGTGCAATAATACAGTGCAAGGTGTTCAAACCAAATATCTTCTAAAGCATCCCTGACAGTGTACAGAGGCTGCCAGGTGAACAGACAGAAATGCCCTGGATCAAGTTTGTTCTTTTGATTCTAGAAAAGAATTGTAAAGGGATTTGATTTAGAATGAAGAATACAAAACTTTAAACAGCTTTCTTTCACTTAGTGCAACATTTATATCTTATACTGTCATATATTTTCCTTGAGCCTACCCTGAAATAAAACCTAGTTCAAACAATGAAATGTTAGACTGTTTTGGAGTTAATACACTGCTCATCCATCAGAGTCAGTTCAATATAACACAGCATTTTAACTTCTTTGTTGCTTTGCCAGACTGAATCAACAGAAAGTCACCCATATGTTGGACAGACCAGCAGGTCAGTTCTTTTTTTAAAGCTGCTCTAAAATTATCTGATTTTGGAATCTGATTATTTCATTTCCTTAGATAAGCACTCTGCTCGTTAAGGTCTTTTCATCATATGCTAATTTTGGAAAGACAAAACTACTGACTGGAGGGGACGACCTATTGTAGCCAGATTGGAGGTGCTTTAAATGCAGCCAAAACAAACTGAATTGGCATGTTATCAGTATAATCAGGAATGGCAAGACTATATCCAAAACAATCACATGCTCTGTTCTAAGGGGTTGTTTAGGAACAGATGATCTTGTTTAAACATTTCATATTTTACAAAATACATAAAAAGTTACAGTGAACCTTTAGTTTGAGATAATTAGCTAGGAACATCCTTATTATAATCCCATAATTGTCACCACACAAAAAGAGTCCTTATGAGGAAATAGCTTACTCAGTAACATCCTTTATGTGTGTTACCAAAACACAAGGTCACACAAAAATTGAGTTGCATCTAGTGCTAACATCACTTGGCTTCTGTTGTTCCAAGTGTGCAGATCTTATCAAGTGGTCATGACTTTTCAGCCAAGAGCATTTGGTTCCCATTTGAAGGTCTCTCATTACATTTTGAGAATTGAGTCAATTAAAGCAACACAGACTATCAGGAAATTAGGGTCCAATTATGGTGACCCTAGGGGGCAGCCAAGGGTCTGTATGACTAAAATATGAAGAGGGAAAGGAGTTAGAGAGAGTGAGATGAAACAAACTGTGAATACTGCTGTACAATTAACTGAGTTAATCAGTATGCTGTGTGTGGGCATGTATTGCTTAGTTTACAGGGATCAATTACTGTATGTCTGTCATAATAGGAATTCATTGTAGTTTCTATGCTGTTGAGATGTTCCTTTATTCAGTGTAAACAAATTAAAATGATGAGTAGTAGAACGGCTAATGCAACAAGTACCACAAAATATGTTTTAACAGCTATATGTGGACCAATTATCCCCATGATGAACACACTGGTACGCATTTAATGTTTTCAAAAAAACCTCTAAAATTATCATGTTTTGTTGGTGCAGTACATTGTATAATATAGATATCTGCAGTATAACTACAGTGCATGCACTGGGTAGATTGCATTACAGTGGAAATACCCTATGTGTGTGTGTGTGTGTGTGTGTGTGTGTGTGTGTGTGTGTTTATGCCAGTCATGTTTATATATCTTTGTGGGGTGCCCATGGGGAAAACTGCATTTTATACAGAAAAATCTTTTAAATCAATAAAAGAACCTTGCTCCGGTAGTCATTGTGTCAGTGAAAAGTTCTGACAAGGATAGTAAGACAAGTGAGTGTGTTTGTGTGCATTTATGTGTGGGGATGGTGTCAATTTATATACGGAGACCAAATGTCCCTGTATTGCTAGAACAATCTGACACATTTTACCTTAAGGGGATATTTTCCTGGACCCTAAATGGAAAATTGTTTTTTTTTTTTTACACAACTGAAATGTAAGTTTATGTTTAGCATTAATTAGCTAATATTTTGCCAATGATAAGTCCCCAGAATGGAAGAATTTATGTGTATGTGCGCGTGTGTCTGTATGTCTGTCTTTGCCTGTGTCTCCCTCTTGCCTGCTGGGCTGTGAGTTTCTGCAGGCAGGGGGCCTGAATAAGAAACAGCCATTTGCATGGCCCTCTCCACATGTGAGTGTGTCTAGCCTGAGTCGTAAAATCAAAGAGCAATTTAAGGAAATTGTATTAAAACACAAAGGGGACCAAGGTTACTGCTCCAATAATCCATGCAGGACATGCTCATTATGCCAGAGCATTTTCTTTTAGGAGAGAGGCTTTAATGGAGAGACCAGACTACAGTAAGTCCCCTAATGGTGAGGATTTTAAAATCACAGTTAGAATATAGGGCCTACTTTTTTCCTGAACTTAGAGTATCCAGGTATTTTCTAAAATGCCTTAAAACACATAGGGTAACAGAAACAGCATTAGATATGTTTTAATATACTTTAATGCGACACGTCCATCATGAATAATACTTATTATTGATGATTGACTTGGCCAGTGGGCAGTACCGGGACTAGACCTAGACCTTGTGACACTGGTTAGTGTTGTCACTAACATAGCTCCAGTAACTTGGGTTAGAGTTCTGGGCAGCCTGCTGCCTGTGTGGACCGTGAATGTTCTCCTTGTGTCTGCATTGTTTTTTAGCTAACTTAAGCTTACTTTTAATTTTTGATATTTTTACTATTATATTACTATTTACTGTTTAATTTACTACTAATTAGCCTTAATCAGTGAACAATGAAGCTCAATTCCACTTTCTTTCTAAATGTTTTGAACATATGTAATCTATTTAACCATTTCTTCAGCTTCATGTTCCATGACAGAGTATCTCAGCATTCACTTATCAAAATGCCACACTATATTTCTTTTTATCCTTACAAATTGCAGAGAATTCATTTTGCCTGCCATATTTCCAATCAGTCTTCTGTTGCCCCACCCCTGCTGAGGCTACCTCAGCCCTCATTTGCATTGCAGCAAGTAAATCTCATCTACTCCCCTCACACTTGTCTGCCACCTTCATCTAAACACATAATGAAATTGTCGCGGTTGTCTACCTGATTTAATGTTGTCCAACAATGGCCCACTATAAAACGAAGGCGCAAAGCAGGTTGCTTGAGGTGAGAGCTGTAAACGGATGAGCCTGGCTCCTCTCCAACCAACACTGATTTTGTCATGATACTGTCTGATCTAACATTGTCTGCTTAGGTCTAGAAGCCAAGACAGTGGTGTTTGAAAGTTTGTGAACCCTTCAGATATTTTTTAGACTTCTGTGCGTATAGGACCGAAATCAACTTCAGATTTACACACAAGTCCTAAATGTAGATAAAGAGAACCAAATTAAAGAAATAACTAGCAGTTAATTTTCCAGTGAAATTTGAAATTGTTTTTTTAGTGTATTTAAAGAACAGATCTATCGGAGTCTGATCTTCACAACACAAGTAAGGGTTGTGGAAGTGTATCATTCCATGAACAAGAAAGATTTCAGAGGACATCGGAAAAAGTAATTTGATGCTCAACAGGTCTCTAAAGACTTTTTAATCTACAGCCAGACAGATTGTGTACAAATTAAAAAAGTTCCAGACCACTGTGACTCTATTAACCAACAAAGATCACATCATGAGCAAGGTTTATAATTGTCCACAAAGGCACAAAGGAGCTCCAGCAACTAAAGACCTCTCTCACACTATCTAATGTTAATGTTAAAAACTTTGAATATAACAGTGCACTGAACAACAACAAGTCAAATGCTGTTGGGATAATGTTTTGTAAATAGATACAACATTTTGAATGTTTGATCCATTGCATTGTAGCTTGTTATGGCAACAATTAGTGCCACCCAGTGTCACCATATACTGCTTGGTGTACTGGGTCTCACATAGAGGGGCACAGCTGAAGCCCTCTACTGCCCAATCTGTCATAGGGGTGTGTTAGTGCATAAATAAATAAGCCTATTAAAATCTAAATAGATTAAGTGAATTAACTCATATGTGGGTGTTACTCGGTAAGGGATGAGAAGTGAATAACAAATTAAATACTAAGAAATTGCTATTAATTGCATTCATTTATACAGAAAGTGTGTGGTCCAGTGCTATAAACTGTTTTATATATTAGACAAGATACTGCAGTCGGATTTTAATCTGGCTCACTGGAGACACAGTCCACTAGTGACTACATGTAAATGCATGGGGTTTAAATATTAATAGAAAATTCAGATTCAAAACCTATACAGACCAAGCGGGGTCTTTGTTAACCTACAGAATTTGGGCAATGACAGTTAAATGGCTAAACAACTCTAATTGCACATATCTGTTTCAGTATTTAAGAAAAACATGGCGTAAACTAACACCGACCACGGTGATAAGCATGGCTAAATCTTATTAGAAATGTTTGTTTGTTTATTGATTTAAAATAAAAGTACTTGTATGTAAATGTAAAAGTAAAAGTAGAGGTAAGGTTAAAGGTTTATCCTTTTACTCATCTTCTGATGTTAATATGTTCGGAGCTGACACCACTCAGAGCTTTTAAATATGTTCATTAATTATTTGATTAAACCTTTATATAAAAGGGCTGCTTAAAAATAGACCAATTAAAAACCTATCAATCTGTAAATTCCTGTAAAGGTTTGTATCTAAACAGTTAAGATTATTTGTGCATAATATTTATATAATAAATAACTTTTCACTGGCCCAGGTTGGATCTTTTTTTCCATTTCTGTCCAAACTCTGTGATGCTTTTAAGAATCTATAAACTGTTTGTATGAATTAACCAGAATATCATTTTGGATTCTCTCTAAGAGAGAATGTAATCACATATGGTGTTCTACACCTGTTTTGGCACTCCTTTTAATGCAAGCTTTTGTAAAAACTCATACTTTCAAGTAGTCACATAATAACACTTGACATTTTACTGACACGTAAATTTAAACTTTTTGTGTCTTATATTTAATCTTTGTCGATCTTTGCCATTGTGGATCATAATATTTGTCTAGATTGAAAACTGAAAATGTGTTGCAATTAAGAGAAAAAACTCAATCTTGTAACACAATTGTTATATTTGAAGTTCCATATAATGCAAGGTTTTATCTGGGCCATGAATTTACTCATTTTTCCTATGAGATGACAGAGAAATAAAGAGTGGGTATACTTTAAGCAAAAGTCTGCTCATGAGCTAATACATAGCATACAGTCATGTATAGAGCAATATATTTCTCCCTTCTTCTGTAGAGCTACACCCACACACTTCCACTTTAAATTATCTCCAGGAAATCATCTCCTGATGTCCGTTTATGCTTTTGGAGAACTCCTCGGACGCATGGCACAAGGTTAGAGGCCCTGTTAGTCTTACCTAAAATAGAGTCTGACAGTGTTCACATTGTTTGCAGTCCTTTCTCTGTGAGTCACCAGCGTTAGTTACATTAAACCAATCCCTCCCTCCTGACCTGAATGTTTAACGCTAGCTCTGATTTGCATTGGGTTTGTATTGTGATCCAGATTTATGCTACAGCAGGCAAAAGAAGTCAAGAAGAGGCACACCGGGGCATGGAGGAAATCAATAGGCCTATTATTCTCATTGATGCTCATTCTACTGACTAACGTCTTACTTGTATTAAAGTTCAGATTAACAGGGTGGAGAAGAATAGAATCCTCCCTTCTCTAACCCTCTTTCTCTTAAGGGTCAATAAGGTTTAGTTTGCATCCAAATGCTATTTATGCAGAGGGAATAAGCAAACCTTTGACCTGGACATACAACATAATGAGACACGCTCTAATCCCTGTTCTTAATTACTTTGATTAGGAATTTGGTTCTGATGTAGTAGCACCTTTTTTCTGTACACATAATCTTTTCTTATTAAGGTTATATTATGTTAAGGCCATGTTATCCATATCATATGCTTTCTAAATTAAGTGAGGCATTTCACAAATAATGAGATCAAACTGACATTTACTGAGGTATTTGTAAAAACAATTCTTAGGACATAGGCATTAATTCATTCATTCATATCTTCCACTTAATCCACACGGGGTCGCGGGCCAGCCGGTGCCCACTCTTCAACTTTGGGTGCAAGGACAGGAACAACCCTAGATGGGACGCCAATCCAGCATAGGGCACACACACACGCACACAGTCACACACTAAGGGCCACTTTAGAGACACCAATTAACCTAATACGCATGCCTTTGGACTGTGGCAGGAAACCGGAGTACCTGGAGCAAACCCACTCAGACATGGGGAGGACCTGCAGATTCCACACAGAATGGACTCCACCCTGCTCCACCCTGGGATTGAACCCCGGACCTTCTTGCTGTGAGGCAGTGGTACTACCCACTGAGAAAATAAATTTTAATAAATATTAAATTGTATTTGTTAATTGTTGATGTATGTAATCATATTGTTTTAATTGTTTCAATAAAGGCACTGAGTCACGCGATGCCTTGGGTATGGCTGGACTAAAAGCACTGTAGCTCACAGCTTTATTGCTTTAATGCATTCTGATTTCACTTCCACAAGTCCTTTTAATTTAATCATTTACACTAAGATAAGTATGGTGAGCCCTACAGTATATAACTTGGCTGACTTGGCAAGAAACACAATTTAACCCCTAAGAATTCATTATCATTAAATAATGAATTAATGAAGTGCCAGACAAAAATCACCAAAAACAAGCAGTAGTAACCTGAAAGCAAGACAAACTCTTCCAAAATGCATAAGAAATAAATTGCAAGACAAATGTAGTATGCTAACAAACAACAAATTACATCAGATCAACTCCTCGGTAGTAAAACATTATTCCCCCAAATAAGTTGGCCGAATCAGGTGGTAATCACCAGATGCCACATTTTCCACACAAAACTGACTCACATCCACTTAATCAGGGGAGAAAATCTGCCAACCTGTGAAACGTGCCATATACCAATTAAAGTCAGACACCTTTTATGTGAGTGCCCCTCCTACCAGCAAGAGAGAACATGTTTCCTGGCAACCAGCGTCATCCAAGAAATACTATGGAGCTCCAAAATTGGACAACTCACCATTAATTCTGCCATGACTGCCACTAACAAATCACAAACAAACTTTAGCCCTTTAGAGAGAAATTATCTAAAGTGCATCTCACTGTTAAGTGATATGTCTGCTACTTTCAGAGTGATATAGAAACAATCATTAAAAAATCTCCAGAATTATGCATCGGCACTACAGCTGTGCCTGGGTTTAGCAATTGTGTATGATGACAAATCTGTAGATGTTTTTGTATTTTCAAATCTAGTGTATTAACATCTGTAATTGGTATGTTTTTAGTGTTAAGTTGCTGTTTAACTGCATCAAATTCAAGTTTCAGACTAAAGACTCTGATACTCGTGGCACTCGACATGGCAATTAACTGTATTTATTATAACTGACAAAGTGGCAGTATAGTGGTGTAGTGCGTAGTTCTGTTCCGGCATACCCCCAGCAATCCCTGATGAATCCTGTGTGGATTTAGCATGTTCTCTTTGTGTTTTTATGAGTTTTTCTTCATTGTAGTCCAATTTATTCCATTTCAAAGCCAACTAATGCCTCTAAATTGTCCCAGTGATTTATGTGGTTCATGTCTTGTGCCTAGTGCTGCCAGCAAAACTGTGAAATTAGACGGCACTGTTATTGATACTACACCACTCACAAAAAAATATATATTTAGTTCCTTCTTTGAAAGTATCCAGCTTTTTATGGCACTGTATTTTATTTTATGTCAGAATAATATATTTAGCACTGTAATACAACCTAACATTTTATTTTTCATAGTTTCTGAAATTCTTTATTAGATAAATATCTCAAGGATATTAAGCATTAAGTGTTAATACATTTTACAGCGCAAGGTAGCCCAAGCCACATAAAGTGGTAATAAAGCCTCCTCCTTTACCCCTACATATCATAATCAGGGTTGTGGGGGGAGGATCTGGTGGATTTAGTGGGTGCAGGCAGATGTACACCTTGGATAGGCCACCAGTCCATCATGGGGTTCGCACCACCTGACTTTTATATTGCAGTTACCACCAAGGACCCAGGCCATTAGGAACTCTTACCAATGAAGCACTTGAGCTGCTATGATAACAACTCATTAACTCATTACTCATGCAACCTAAAGAATAAAAACAAGTCTTTTGCTGAAATACTTTGTATGTGTTCTGAAATACTGTATCTGCAATTACTAAAGGAAATCACAATTTAATAAACTTAATAACCTATAAATGTTGTACAGTATATAACCTATACTTTGACTTTTATTTCAATGCAGACGGTATGAACCCAAGATATTTCCTGTATTTTATTTGTTAATCTCAGGTCTGCAACACAGTAATTTATGGGTAGTAATGAGGTTAAAAAACACTAAATCTATACTATGATTTGTTACTGGCGATCATGATTTGGTACGAAAACAGGACAGAGAATCTCCAGTGGTCAACACATGTGTAGGAGAATTACTGAAATGTTTGACAACATTTCTCAAAAAAAGCCTGGAAGGAATTTCTAATCTTTTTTCTGATTTGACGTCTGTTGGAAAAATGTTGCATCTTTAATTTTTAAGGAATTAAAAGTCTAAAATCTTAATGTGCTTTTCTACATTAATACTTACATCACATAACTGAAAATGACCTTTGTTAAGGGCTTTTGGACTTGTTGTTGATAATAGTCTGGATGGTCTTCATCATTAAAAATGGACAATGTATGCAATTTCTATTAATTTTACTAATTTTTCACTTCAGATTGGTGCAGAATGTCAAACAAATACCAAGTTTTATAAAAACATGTGCTGCATCAGCATGAGGAGACTGAATGCTAAACAAACGCTGGCACCTTGCTACTTATAAACACCTAGATGATGATGAAGAAGAGCACTTTACCATTCCATTGATTTGCATGCAGCTAGAGAGCCATGCATGGATCACAGAACAGTAGTTGATTAGTTTCTATTTAAGACTTAGTTCCTATTGTGTAGGTCACACCAGGTGATATCGCATATCATATTGCACCACATTATCATATACTGTTCACACAATAAAATATCCCCAATTTTTGTGAGCTGTATATTAGACACACTGGCATACATAAGATTATTTAACTTCCTAATATAATAACTCAAGTTGTGTTAGAGTTTAGATTGTTTACCCAACAATCTACACAAAAATTGTGTAGCCCAACAAATGAGACTGTTACATTCTGATTGTTTAAACATTCTTGTAATTATGGACTGCCCAGTGAAAAGCATGTTATTTAAAATAACTATTGTCAGACAACAAGGTGTTAACTGTGGCAGACATTACCTGATTTGTAATTGGACTTCTTAACTCTGATGTCGATATCAGAACGTAACGCAGTTTCCACTGTGTCTGTCATGAATTAATAACCCAGACTGTTTTTCAGACACAGTCTGATATATTGCTGTCTCTGAAAAAAAATCTGGGATATATATATATATATATATATATATATATATTAGGGGTGGGAATCTCTAGG